>NIPM01000019.1:363342-419361 GCA_002738285.1 Holacanthella duospinosa | reverse complement strand
TGCTTAATTAAAAAATTATTTAATCAAATGTTGTGTAAGGTAATGAGGATTCAATCGAATGATTATTTCGACTTACCACTAATTGATTGAATATCTCCATCGTCGATTATCGTCAATATCGTCGATTATCAAATTTTAAGACTAAAGTAACAACTTTCACTGATAGAAAAATGTAAATAAATTAACTTAAAGTTTCCCACTACGGTTAAGTAGAAGTCAAACTCCACCTCTCCTTAACCATCATAACCATAACCGACTGCTAACCAAAATCTCGTCTGAATTAGTTTCTAACCGTTTTCATTCCCACGGTTAAGCTGGTTAGCTAACCGTCAGTTAAAAGGCGGTCAGGGGAGAATTCATCTCCTGAGTACTATACTTAAAATAATAAACGGGAGAACTGGAAATTGTCCGAATTGGCTGAGTAGATTAATTTTTTTTTCAGTGACTAGTTGTGGACTGGGGTAGAAAAATTTCATTGGCATAATTTTATTTACCAGCGATTTTCACTAGAAAAGTAATGTCAATGGCATTAACATAATACTTTCTCATAGTGAAAGTTTATGCCAGGAGTAAGGTTGCTTTGAGGAATTAATCCAAACTGGCTATGATAAGGTTAGCCAGTAACTCAATTTTTTTTTAAAGTTAATTTTTTGAAGAAATGACAATTAACAAAGTCAAACAATAAAGTTTTTCGCTTTCTATAGTTACTTAGGAATTATTATTACATTACTCAGAAATTGGGAGAAAGAAATATTAAAAAAAAAATTTTTTTTTAAACCAAAAATTAGTATCTTCTTTTTGTTAAATTACCTTGACTCATGTAATGTAGACATCTCGGTTGCCTGCAGGCAACCAGAGGTCAAATAATTAATTTTGAAAAAAAAAATTGAATTACTGGCTTATTACCTTATCATATCTTATATGAGTTATATACATGAATTACCATATCATATTAGATTAATTCGTCATAGCAATCTTCGTTAGCTCACTATTCACCAAAACCAATTGAGTCAGTGCTAGTTACTTGCTCAGTATTTATACCCAAAGAATATTAACGGCTAATAACAATATTTGGCTAAAAATTCGAGTAAAGTTTCTAAATTATAACAGGAGAAATTAAGCTACAACGAGAAAAAACTTTAAAAAAGCGAAACAATTTGCCAAATCATAAAATTTTGAATAAATTTAGCACTTTGTAAATAAAAAACATTTGATAAAAAGTTTTTAACTTCGTAGCCCAGTATAACAGCATTAGAAATCTTTCATGAAGTTAAGAAGTTTCAAAGGCGTCTAAACCACATGACGCCATTTTGTTCCGGCCAATTTAAATTCTCTCAAAAAATATTTTCCCCTTTGAATGCCCCTACCCGTAGTTGCTCTAATACCCTGGTTAGAACGCTATAAAGTAAAATTTTGTATTTTAAGAAAATTCTTTCACTCTAACATTTTTTCTTTGTGAAAATATGGCGTGTTTTTTTTTTGGAAAAGTGAATGATTTTAGCAATTATTTTACTTCATAAAAAATATAAAGGCATAAATAAGCGATAGTTTGCAAGGAAAAGCCATTTTTGTACTTGTGGGTAGAAGCATAGTTAGTTTGAATGTTTGTATTAAATTAAATTTCATTTCAATATATTATCTACCTTTATTTTTCGTCAAATATTTTGTACTTAAAATCACCTAGTGAAAATTTTTATTTAATATTTTACGACCATGGACGACATTTAAAATCTACTCACACGGTGAAGTTAAAACAAAATAGGTCAGAAAAGAGTATATCCTACTCCTAAAACCGTTTTTAAATATTCTAAACAAGCTAATTTTAACGATTTGGTTATTTGTTGCGAATATTTAAATTTAGTATTTTCCTAATTTGCTATTCATAGAAACATCACACATTTTTAAATAATGTTAACGCATTGTTTAATCCTTACAATGAGACAAATGACCAACCGGGTAATTGCGACGGTGATGAAGATGATTCTATTGAGTAATACTACATAACTCATTAAGCATTTGTTGGCATTGCAGATGGTGGTTGAATTGCACTATTTCCCACAGATACCGCCTTAGCAGCTGCTACAGCTTTATCTGCTTGATGAGGATTCTGTCGCTCGGGAGATAGTAAGTCTTGTCTATCACGTTCTCTCTCACGTCCAGGGCGATATGCATCAATGAGAGAATCCACTTTCTCCTCGGTGGGCTTCCACTCTTCAAATCCTGCTTCATTTTGTAACCAAAATATGGCTGTTGCATGGTGGGATCGAAGAGGAATTTCACTTCTGAAATCATAAAGTAAACAAATTTCAAAATCACTTTCCATTCATGATTGGCCCTTCATTGTAAATATAACATTATTTAATAATGTCAAAAAAAAAGTTCAGACAAATGCCTCAAGGTCATCAAAATTCCACTGTTGCTTTCATATTTTCCATAAATCCAAGGAAAACCCTTGTACAAAGGAATCAAAATAAGCAACTTTGAATGTGGTCAGACTCGTCATCAGTCTCATCATTACGAATTCATATCCTATCTATTCAAGAGAGCATACTGGAAAGTAAACAAATATTTACTTTGGCAAAATATGCTGAGCTGCGCTTCTGTACTCATGTTCAAAAGCAGGGATTGTCACTTGTTTCCGTTTCCAAACAGAATTTTGGAGTCTCTTGATCCAAAGGCAGTCATATTTGCTAATTTCGTCTTTTTCCTTACCACCATCAAATTCAGGAACAAACATGATGAATGACAAAGGCTCTTGTGTTCCAGCTATAACACAAAATATTTGAATTAGAAGAAATAGTTCATATTTCTGAAAAACCAATGTGTATTTGAAAATATGAGTGGTTCAGACAAATGCCTCAAGATCATTCATAACCCACAAATCCACATTCATTTTTACCCACAGTTGTAAAAGAGAACCAATTACGGGAGGGGTTTTCCATATAATGCAGATAATACTTGTGGTCAGACTCGTCATCGTATCATCATCAAACTAAACTACTAAGAAAATATTACGCAGCTTCAAAAATTATTCTTACCCAAAAGACATTCTGCATGTGTTACAGCTGCATCAATGAGATCGTCACATAATGGTGGATTCAATTCGAATGAACCAGAAATAGGTCGATATTCAAAAAAAGTCCCAGAGGAACCAAAAAATCCATCAATATCTGCAAAAGCAGAGCAGTAATTACGAAAGTAACAATTGAATGGAGAAGAGAAGCATTCAAACGATACGCCAAAATTCCGTTGTATTGATTCAAAAACAGAAGTAGGGATTGAACCTGCAAAAAAAAATTTCGTTGTTTACACTCCAAGAACTGCAAGAAATAAGAATAAATTCATACCTTGTGTACTTTGACACAATGTATACTCATTGCAGAAGGCATTGTATCGTTTCACTAGACAGTAGACTCGGGTCAAGAAAAGTTCACCTTTTTTGTCATCAGTAACATGATACTTGTAGAGTGCATCCTAAAAGCATAACAAATCAATATAAAGTAATTCTTCGTAAATCTATATTTTAGTAGTAGACGTACCAATTTATGTAAATAATTTAGAGAGATTCGAACAGGTTCACTTTTGTGCTTGATGAGAACAGTATCTTTGTCCTGCTGTAGGTAATCAACCAACGGTTTCTGAGGTTGTGGTAAAGCATCTTCTTTGAATTGATATTCTCCACATATTGCAGCTTGCGACTTGTATCTCCCACTTTCCTAAAAAGGTAGAATTGCAATAAATCCAAGTGTAAGTCAAGAGGAACGTATACATAAATTAGAGAATTAGACTTATACTCACTCCTATGTAATCCTTCTTAACATTTTGTGGGTCAACAAATAAACTCAGATGTGAGTCACGTGATTGCCGAGCGTACTGCCGAGAAAGGACGCTAATTTTCTTACAAATTCCTTCAACAGATGACTTTGCTGCTTCATGTACTAATGGTTGCACCGTTTCCTTTAGATGTGTCAACCTTTCTTGGAAGGCTTCGTATGGAGCCCCAACGGTTTCCCGTAACCATGTAAATGTTTCATCTGCTTTCCACTTTACCATTTTTCTATCAGCATCAGATGCACTCCTAGAAAAATAAAAAAACAGGAATTTTGTGTAAGTCAAACTCTTCACCCTTTGATCACATCTTTACCTTGTCTCAATTGTTTTCTTACAAGCCTCGGCAAACTTTGCAAGTTGTTTCCGAGCATCACCTGTAAACCTCGGTTTCAGAAGTTTCATAGGAACGTCATTCATTATTTCCTTAAACATCGAGCCAGAAATAACTCCTTCAGGATTTTCACAGCATGGAAATACTGGATCAACTTTGGAGTCGTTTATTTTTTGTTCCATTAGCCACCTGCATAGTGTTATAACAATTATTTTATCATAAATACTGATTGGTCTTTCACATTACCGGTTGAGAGATTCTTTCGGGACATCAATCTGTTCTCGAGATTTGCATGCTTGCTGATAACATTTTCTCAACTTTAAAAGCAGTTGGTATCGTAGTTGCTCAATGGATGGATGAGGAGGATAGAGATCATAACGGGGTGTTTCCGGCTCACGTGTATAAACATTGGATGAAACTTCTAAATCCCATGGCCCGCTGAAATTCCAGAGCAGAGTAATAAATTATCATTTTAATCATTTTATTAGTATTAATTGAATAAAATATACTTACGAAACAATTGGTCTTTTTGCTGGCGGGCTTCCAACATGCTCACCAGAGGAAGCTCTTCTTTTCAAACTAGCATGAATACCTCCATGTTGGATTCCCAGAGGATCCGTCATCGGATCATACTAAAGAATCCATAAATGAATATTAATCACAAACTTGTTGTGATTGTTTTTAAGTTCAAGTTTCAAACATAACTTCCAAGTCGTCAACTTCAGCTTACGTGATGTCCATGATGTGGTCTTCCAGTTATAGGTAATTCCCATATCGACTCATTTGTATTGCAGTTGAAGAAGTAATATCTGCCTTCTCTTTTACTCCAACATTTTGTCCACCCCTGTTCGGTTAGATGAGGTGGTAATTCTGGGCCTTTGTCTGCACCAGAAGGTATAGTAGCAAAAGGATGTGATACTGGTGCTCCCTAATAATAATTATAACTTTAGAAGGCTTAAAAAAATTAAGAGGTTTAACACATTCATTTAAAAAAAAAAAAAAAAAAAATAGGTACAAAAAATTTTTTAATTTAAAATCAGATAAATGCCTCAAATCGATCATATTGCTCACAAATCCTGAAAACATCAATTCCATCGCATACCAAAGAAAACCTTCGGAAAATAGAATTACTAAATTTCAAGACTATATAGTGATCAGACTCGTCATCGTTATCATCATTAAGAAGTATTATTCTAAATTAAAAAAAAAGTCAGAAAAATTAATGATTGCCTAACCTGTGGCGTGTGTGGGACTGGAATACCAATCTGGATTGGTGGAACAAGTGGGGAATTCGACGGTAGTTTAAGCCCGACATGGTAATTATCCGATGGAATATTGGGATGATGATGGAGTCCTTGATGAGTGAGTTGTTGGGAATGAATCCCTTGGTCAATTATTGAATGTGGATAATGTGGTGGATGCTGTTGCTGAAGGTGTGGTGGGAGTACGCCAGGAATAGGTCCTGGTCCATGGAGATGATGGTGTTGAGGCCCAGTATGTCCAACTGTTGTTTGAATTGGAGGAACTGGAACATGACCATAGAGACCATGCGGCGGAAGTTGTTGGTGTTGGTGTTGTTGGCGGAAATTTGGTGAGTCGAGTAGTAGTTGTGGGAGATGTGATGGTATGGGCATGGGCAGTACATTACCACGAAATGGCGGTGGATTACTGTTGTTGTGATGAATCTCTTCTGACAGCGAGACTTCAATTCCTGTTTTATAGTTGTATGTCCCACCAACTGGAGGCCCACCACCGATTCCCACGTCCCACGAAGACATCCTTCCTTCTATACCTTTCTTTACATGTCAACAATAATACAGAATTACGAAAAATTTCAAAATTTTAACCGTCCACGTTATAAATGTCTGAGAGAGCAGAGTGTGTAAACTCCAACCTTGACGACGCTTCAACTTCACCTGAGACTCAATATGAAAAGTCGCCTCGCCTTGTTCCGTTTGTTTCTTGTACAACAACAGCCAAAAATAATTGGGGGTACCTCAACCATTCTGACTTTTTTATAATACTTAGAATACGAAGACTTCGTCAAAACTTTTGAGACACTGGGAGAAATTTTCCCTCAAAATGAAAAAAATTACGTAACTTTTATATAAGAGAATTCTAAAATGTACCACGTTCCTTCCCGCTTCGAATTTAAACACTTCATTCTAATGATTTGACTCTACTGACTGTTCCCTTCCAATTCGGTACATTTTAAACTTTTGATCCGTCAAGTCGAACAGTATAACTCGATGAATAAAAATTCAGCTTCCGATAGTGGCAAACTAAATAATCACAAAAAAATAACTTTGTAGATTTAATTTTGATGAGTTTGGTTTATTTAACAAAATTAGAAAAATTCCTTTACAAGGAATATTTAGGACATAATGTTAATTTTAATTATGGAGTTAGCGCATTCGACGTATCACGTATCCGCATCACGTATCCGTATCAAAAATTTGAGATACGTTTACGGATACGTTCACGTATCCAAATCAAGTTTGCGCCGTGCCAATTCTAAGAAATACGGAACTTAGTCGAATCCCGCATTTTTTATTTACTTCGTATCCTAAGACCCCCACTCCATCAAGATAGTTGAACGCATCTCCCACACGTAACGTAAGCCATTCCTACGTCCCGTATCCCTTTTTTCTCACGTATCGGTTCTGAGATAAGTAGAGTGGGAGGAGTCGAACGTATTGAGATACGGATACGTGATACGTTTAGAGAATACGTGTCACTGCGCTAACTCTATATTATCTCACCTTCACAAATCTTAACGTTGAGTTGGGTTAACATGTTTTATAGACAAGTACAACTGTATAAATAAGTATGGCGGGTTTAAAAGTCTGATGAGAGTGAGAGTGAGAATGTGGGTGGAGCAGTAGCATTTAAATCACATTTGTAGCTTAGCTTAACATCGAAAACTAAAATTTTGAGTAATCGAAATTAAAATTTCGATTTTGAAAGTATTGTGTTGGACTTTGATTTTAAATGTGCTTTAAAGCATTTTTTATGAGTTAGAGAATTAGTATTTCTACATTTTCTATGTATTATATGTGGTTAGTATTTCAACCTAACCTCCATCCAATATTTTATTTTTTATTTGCATTTTTATCCTAATATTAAAATTATTAATTTACAACATAAATTTATTTGAAATATTAATATTCATGCTCTATTCACTTGGAGTTGAATTTTTTGTTAAAAACAAGTTGGAGTAAAGTACCCTTCGCTATAGCAAAACATTATTTATGACCTAAAACCCTAACAAAAAAGTTACAATCAGAGAACGGTGCTTCACTTTTGCTTTCAATTTTGATTTTGATTAAATCAGTAATTTCAATTTCAACTAAAGCAGTCATTTTGATTTTAATTTTGAGTGGATAGCAAAATTAGATTTTGATTTAAATTTCAAAGGTCCGAAATTACTTTTAGTTTTGATTTCAATCGCTATAAGTAGTTCGGATTTCGATAGTGTCCAATATTTGGGTAAAGTATGACAGGTGCTTTTCATACTCTTTTCCACTAAAATATAAATTGTTTGGCTCATTTTCAACTCCAAGAATTCCTAACTATTTTTTGATGTAGAAATAACACAAAAACCATTTAATAACCGTTGAATCTAATACTCGAAGTTGATTTTTTGATTTCGATGTCGATGTCGATGTCGATTTGTGTAAGTTTCGATTTCCAAGGGCAAAGTTACAAGTGTGGTGTTGAGTTCATTTGNTCGATGTCGATGTCGATTTGTGTAAGTTTCGATTTCCAAGGGCAAAGTTACAAGTGTGGTGTTGAGTTCATTTGCACTGTGGTTTGTGTGCCCAGTTGATTTTCACTTTTGATTTCATTTCTCTCATTTCTTTCATTGAGTCACTTTACGTGACGTTGCCTTCAGGGTCAGGCCAGGTTAGCCACTAACTCTAACGACGTTGGNCTTTCATTGAGTCACTTTACGTGACGTTGCCTTCAGGGTCAGGCCAGGTTAGCCACTAACTCTAACGACGTTGGAGTATTATTTTAAGTTTAAATTAATCAAACTTGTGCCATTTGCATGTTTTCTTGGTTCCAAAAGTGACTCGTGTACTATCGTGCCAATCAACCATTAATTTAGATAAGGAAGAATCATTCCACTTAAGTCGTCTGTTGTGTGAATGNGTTCCCTTCCAATTCGGTACATTTTAAACTTTTGATCCGTCAAGTCGAACAGTATAACTCGATGAATAAAAATTTAGCTTCCGATAGTGGCAAAACTAAATAATCACAAAAAAATAACTTTGCAGATTTAATTTTGATGAGTTTGGTTTATTTAACAAAATTAGAAAAATTCCTTTACAAGGAATATTTAGGACATAATGTTAATTTTAATTATCTCACCTTCACAAATCTTAACGTTGAGTTGGGTTAATAAATTTTATAGACAAGTACAACTGTATAAATAAGTATGGCGGGTTTAAAAGTCTGATGAGAGTGAGAGTGAGAATGTGGGTGGAGCAGTAGCATTTAAATCACATTTGTAGCTTAGCTTAACATCAAAAACTAAAATTTTGAGTAATCGAAATTAAAATTTCGATTTTGAAAGTATTGTGTTGGACTTTGATTTTAAATGTGCTTTAAAGCATTTTTTATGAAATAGAGAATTAGTAATTCTACATTTTCTATGTATTCTTTGTGGTTAGTATTTCAACCTAACCTCCATCCAATATTTTATTTTTTATTTGCATTTTTATCCTAATATTAAAATTATTAATTTACAACAAATTTATTTGAAATATTCACTTGGAGTTGAATTTTTTGTTAAAAACAAGTTGGAGTAAAGTACCCTTCGCTATAGCAAAACATTATTTATGACCTAAAACCCTAACAAAAAACTTACAATCAGAGAACGGTGCTTCACTTTTGCTTTCAATTTTGATTTTGATTAAATCAGTAATTTCAATTTCAACTAAAGCAGTCATTTTGATTTTAATTTTGAGTGGATAGCAAAATTAGATTTTGATTTAAATTTCAAAGGTCCGAAATTACTTTTAGTTTTGATTTCAATCGCTATAAGTAGTTTGGATTTCGATAGTGTCCAATATTTGGGTAAAGTATGACAGGTGCTTTTCATACTCTTTTCCACTAAAATATAAATTGTTTGGCTCATTTTCAACTCTAAGAATGCCTAACTATTTTTTGATGTAGAAATAACACAAAAACCATTTAATAACCGTTGAATCTAATACTCGAAGTTGATTTTTTGATTTTGATGTCGATGTCGATGTCGATTTGTGTAAGTTTCGATTTCCAAGGGCAAAGTTACAAGTGTGGTGTTGAGTTCATTTGCACTGTGGTTTGTGTGCCCAGTTGATTTTCACTTTTGATTTCATTTCTCTCATTTCTTTCATTGAGTCACTTTACGTGACGTTGCCTTCAGGGTCAGGCCAGGTTAGCCACTAACTCTAACGACGTTGGGTTGGAGTATTATTTTAAGTTTAAATTAATCAAACTTGTGCCATTTGCATGTTTTCTTGGTTCCAAAAGTGACTCGTTTACTATCGTGCCAATCAACCATTAATTTAGATAAGGAAGAATCATTCCACTTAAGTCGTCTGTTGTGTGAATGACGTGGTATAATATTTAGGATAGGGTGACCACGTCGTCGTCGTGCCCTTGGATTTTTATTTTTTAAACAAACGTTCGAAGGACAAAAACAACCTGAACTGGTACTGACTTCAACCTGCACAATAACATTGTCATTCTCATTGGTCTTTCAATTATTCATCTCTTCCTTGCATTTCTACTTGGCTTCCACAAGCCACAAAGAAAGGTTTGCTTCATTTTATGTCTTAAGATTATAATTTTTAATCATAGCCTAAGTAAATAGTTCAATTGAATTTGAACTATTATAGCAAAGAAAATTATTTTTAGTTTTTTTTTTATAATTTTACAATTTTTTATATTTTAGAATACCTTGCTGTTTATTCCAGCACAACTCATGCAACATTGAATCAGTAGATAAACATTTCGACGATATTAAAATATGGAGCAACACATGAAGATGGCGGGTGGACGTTGTCGTTTAGAAGTCAAGTATTTGACAGCGGAACATCTCGAAGGTTTTGATAACTACAAAGTAAGTTTGTCTAAATATTCTTAATCTAATTTCAAGATTTTCTAATTGAATACTTTGTTGGATACAGTACTCGTCGGTGGATACTAGTCCTCTGAGTAATTATGTGATGCACCCCTTCTGGAATGCAGTAGTCAAGGTATTGTAAATGGAGAGCGTCTTATTAGTTACTTCTCAATTGACATATCAAGGAGTATCTCTAACTTTTAGTTAATGTGCTGCGCAACACCACAACAATTTGAATGTTGTGAGGTAGTAAGGTAACTGATACGATCCAACATTAGAAATACATGGTTCACAAATCATGAGAAGCTTGGAAAATAATATAGTACAAATTGAATTAGATTTATGGAGAAGTTAGATGAAAATTAATTACGTCTTGTCATTTCTATCTCAGGATAACGCATAACGAATGAGTAAAAGTTTGGTTTCATTCAATCCAGTTATCTCTTGTTACTGGTATTTACAAAGATTAGTTCATTTTTGATTTAACTACCGGTTCATTTAATTCACTCAAAGACCATTCCCAATTCCCAATAAATTATAATAATTCCCAATAAACTTGAGTTTGATTGGAACTCAAACATTCTCAAGCAAAGAATTTTAGAGTAGAAAAGTTCGAACAAGGAATAATTTTTCTACTCCACCATTCCCGTCCATGGCACTGTTGTCGGAGGTCGGACAATTCTAAACATTTACATTTTCGTGGTAAAATCATAAACTTTTAGCAGGTTTATCTCTTACTCATGTAAACCTTGACATTTGGGCAGCTGTTGTCTGCTCTATCTAAGTTTGTTCGCTCATGTTCATATCACATGTTGTTGGGTTGTGGACTGTCCAATTATATTTATTTTTTTGTTTTTGCAGATATGCCCGATGTGGATAGCTCCAAACCTTCTCACATTTACCGGATTTCTCTTCACCGTTGCAAATTTTATTCTGTTGAGCATATACGACTACAGTTTTCATGCAGCAGATGGGATTGATGGTTATCCACCTGTTCCAAAATGGGTCTGGATTATTGCCGCCTTTAATTTATTCATGGCACATACCCTTGGTATTTTCATAACCAAATGTTTTTTCTATCTCAGCAAACAACCTCTTTCTAAAAAGTAAATTTGAACTAAAAGTTTTATTAATTTTGTTACAGACGGAATCGATGGTAAGCAAGCAAGAAGAACTGGATCATCTGGGCCTTTAGGGGAATTGTTTGATCATGGGCTGGACTCTTGGACCACAGTTTTCATTCCAACAGGACTCTATTCAGTTTTTGGACGAGGACCAGGAAGTATATCAATCAAACGGATGTTTTTCTGTTGCTGGAACGTCTTTTTCAATTTCATTTTTTCTCATTGGGAGAAATATAATACTGGAGTGCTTTATCTGCCTTGGGGCTATGATGCCTCGATGCTGGTTAGATTTCTTTGACACATATTACGAGTATTTGAAAGGAATAACATTAAAAAAAATTTTTTTCTAGGCCTGCTTTATCGTGTTTATTATAAGTGCTTTCGGAGGTCATGAAATCTGGAAATTCACAGTACCCGGTGGTTTCACCAGCGGAAATATTGTTGAATTTCTTTTGTATGCTGGATCAATAGGATTGTCCATGCCAGTTGCCTGTTACAATGTGTACAAGTAAGCCTTTTTGAATTTCAGTTATTTAGGAATTGTATTTGGAATTTCTTAATTTATGTATTGTATTATTGTTATTTCAGAAGTTATAAGGACGGGACAGGGAAAATGCGACCTTACATTGAAGCCTTCAAACCCCTATTTTCATCTATTTTCCTCATGTTCATCACAAGTGTGTGGGTTCTCTTATCACCAGTTGATGTATTGGAAGCGGAACCACGAATGTTTTTCTACATGGTGGGAACTATATTTTCCCACATTTGCTGTAGACTTATAGTGGCACAAATGAGTTCGACTCGGTGTGAAGGTTTCAACTGGTTGCTATTTCCTACAACAGCATTAGTTCTTGTCTCTCTGATTCTCAGGCCAGGACAAGCATTTGAAGTCATGGCTGTCTATGTCCTTGCTGTATTGTCAACTCTTACACAAATACACTATGGAGTCTACGTTGTTCGCCAAATGTGCAAGCACTTCAGAATAGAATGCTTCAGGATAAAAGACAAAACTAACTCCGATTGACTATTAGCCGACAACGCATGAGTACTGTGAAGTAATGGAATTGGGAAAGGTGTTATTAGAAAGAAACTGATTTTTTGAAAACAATCACTGACAATATATCCAGTTTTTTTTCCCTGCACTATCCCAAAGAATTATTTTACTCTGTTTGTATTGCATGGCAAAATCATTCACTTGTTTCGACTTTTTTTTTCAACAATTTCTCAGTATATTATCTTAATTTTAATTGGTTTATTTCATTTCTGTTTTTCTATTAGTGAGAAGATACGTCTTCAGAAATCTCATTAGATTATTTAGTTTAACAGGATTCAAATTTGCATTAATTTTTTCTACAATCTAGCTTTTTCTTAAGTTTCATTTCACACTGTCACTGATAATCAGTCGAAGTTCTCAGCTGCCTAAACTTTAAAATCAAATGAGATTAAAGTATTTGCCAATTCCGGTACAAATATAAATATTTTACATAAATAGTTCTTCAGACTTGTAGACCCAGTTTCTTCTTTTACTTAAGCATTTATCTTCATAGGACATTTAAAACTCAAACCTTATGAAGATCGGGTAAATTCATAATTTTAGGTGAAAGAATAAATTTGAAATCAATATCGAAATTTTTCTACCAAAATTAAAAAAGATCTTTCTATCCATTTAATACTTATAGTCATTCCAGTGTATTGATTTTGCCACAATTCGTCCACCACAGATTAAAACGATTGCCATTTTACTGGATTTTATTTTACACAATCTCATGCGCTGTCGCCTCGTAGAAATTTCGATCAAAAATGAACAAAGGAAAAAGTGTATTTGTGAAAATATTTTTTTGATAAACTTCAAAGTCGATGCTTTAATTTTGAACTGATACTCAAGTTTCTAAATAACGTTCTTACTTTTAACGTAAAATTTAGAGCGTTTTTTATAAGGCTTCCGTTTTAAAACTCAAAAGGAAAAATTAGAGTCTGTTTAATTATTTAGATTGGAAATAAGTCATCCAATCGAAATTGAAAATCTCCTCCATGTAAATCATTTAAGCGTAATCAAAGACACTAATATCCTTCTTAAGTGCAAGTCAAGTTTACTTTAGTTGAAAATCACTTAAACTAAAATTGGGTTGCAGTTGCAGCGGTTGTGATAAGTAATGATAATGAATAATAAAAATAAATTAGTAAAGTCTAGAAGAAAAAAAAAGGAATTTAGAATCGAATCATGAAATTTCGTCTGCAATTTCCAATTTGCACGAATCTTAAATATAAATTTCGGAATTGTTTGCGGTTTTGCAAAAACTAAAAACAAAGAAACAATAATTTATTTCTATTTCTAAATAATTCTGCTCATGTTTTTCATTTATTGACAGGTAAACAAACGTTAACTTGTCAATAATTATAAAAATCAAGGTGATGAATTTCAGTACTGAGGTGGAGGTGCAAAAAAAAAAATTTTTTTTTGTAGCTCATGTAATCAATAAAATCGGAAATAATACTTGTATTTAATGATTAACAGATTTTTACTTCCCCGAATTTTCATTTCTTTCGTCATTCGTTCATTCCTATGTATCCTGTTTCGATTTCCGAAAACTAGGTGTTTTACCTTTAATTTTATCGACACGATACGATCATGGCGTGACGAAAGTTAGAAATAATACCGCGTATTTCTGAGTCATTTGTGGTGATTTAAAGAGAAAATATTATTTTTGTAAGGTTTAAATTTGACATAGTCATGCAATGAACCTTTAATTTAATAATTTATTAATTGATGAAATATTTGGAAACAATATAAGTATTATGTAACATGAGAAGCTTCTGAACACATAATATAAAAGATTATTGCATCTTGTGTTAATTGTAAGTCGTGTTTACTGGAAAAATGTTGAAATGGTCATCATGCTGTACGAAGGGGTCATCTCATGGTGTACGGGTCATCATGGTCTAGGTCATCCTGACTCATGATGTCATGACATGGCATAGAATTCGTTGTTATCTAGTCGATGAGTTTTAGTGTCATGTCTCATTTATTTTAAATAATTATGTTGTTTTTTTTTAACAATTTTCTATTATTTTTTTTTCTTGCAGAAATCTGCTGACCTTAAAAATTTTGTGACTATTTTTTTGAATACACGTATAACAATAAGGAGAGCTGACGAAGATCTTGCTGATACTCAAATCTAATTTTCTGACTTTGATTTTGATGTCAAACGAAACACTGTCTCAACACCCTTCACATTGACACTCACTGATTTTGTCGATGTATCCAATTTATCCAAGTAGTCAGTAAAACTACTGGCTACGTTCCTGTAAGTTCAATAATTATAATTTAACTTATAATTTTACCTAAAGTTATATAATTTTTTCCAAAATTCTTACATGTACTTTTCCACTCGTCCTTCTGAATTTTTTTTATAGCGGACAATGAACCAAAGATCACTTGGTAGTTTGTACGCATAGATGTCATGTGGACTTACTAAAAGCTGATTCGTTGGTTTCATATGTTTCTGGAAGGCTTGAGCGAGTGTCTGGTCTTCATCTTCAGGAATTGATGACTTGAGATGATCTGTTGTCATGACATAGGCGTGTCGTCCATTGTCTCCTTCATCTGAATCCTCATCTGACTCTTCCATTGTTTGATGTTTTAATTTTCGAATATGACTACTACTATGATACTCATGTCCAGATTCATTTTCCAAATGGATATCTCCATTGTCATCTGACTGACGCCAAGGTAAGGCATCATTTTGGTTATGTTTTTGATGATTATGATGATGACTTCGCCGTGAGCGACATTTTACAGGACTCACAGTTAGGAGAAAACAGTAGAAAGCGATAGTAACAATCTAAAAAAAAATTGAAAAAATTTAATAATTGATTTAAATTATTTTTCTTACTTAAAAATTATTCTTCTTCTTGGATTCATTCTGATTGACAGAATAAAAAAAAAATCCTTTCTTATGATTGGTTCCATAGAACCTCCAATAAAAACTTTCATGATTAATACAATAATAACATACAAGGCCAATGGTAGCAGTCAACATCAAATTAGAACCTAATCACTTGTGACTTGACTATTATTGTATACCTACTGATGTACAATTTATGTACATAGTACTGTACATAGATATGTATACATTTCTTATCGTTCACAATGGACATTCCCTAATGTCAAAAACCAAAAAAAAAAATTCATTCATAATACATTAATGTTGACTGGAGCCGGTATTAAATTATTTGAAAACAATCAACCAAGGACATCTTTACCTAAAATGTATTGTAAAAATTTAAAGATTAAAAAAAAAAAATTCTATTGTCCTCTAACACTGTTGCTTTGGAGTCTGATTAGAGTAAACACTTAAAAACCAACGACTCGTAAAGCTATCTTGCTATTAAAAAAAAAACTAAAAATTTTTACTAATCCTTTTTTAACATTAGAGTTTAAAATTGTATGAATAGCATAGCTTAAGATAGATATTTGAAAGGGTTAAAAAAAAGATTACAATTAGAAAGGGTTAAGTCATGCATGGAATTACAAGAGAATTGTTTTAAAATTACTTTTTTTTTTTTTTTTTTTTTCAATTCGTAGAGCAAGAACTCTTTAAAAGATCCTTAAGCCTTACTCCCTTGATTAATAGCTAAAATCTCCTTCTTTAAAAAATCTCAGCAGGGTGTCAGGAAATGCTATGCTCGAGCGCTTAGCTTTTACATTAAATTCAAAGAACTTAGTTCCTAAAGTACCATTTAGTACGTAGGTAGGGAGAAAAACAAATCAAAAAAAAAATTATTTTTTTTTAACTTATAAATTGATCTCTCTTAAGAAAATATTAATGGCTATTGCTATTATTATTATTAATACTAGGTGATGTAATGCTGATAATAATTTAAATTATTTATTGTGATTGTCTGTGCGTAGTTGTTTACTAACTAGTCAGATGTAAATTGTAATTATAAACTCTGACCACCTCACCCTCAATAAGTTGACCCCAAATTTTTTGGGTGTGTTAAAAAAAAATGCTTGGATTAGCTCATCTCCAATTTTACTATTATTCAAAATAATAATATTTTAATTAAAACTAAAATTTCATTCATCCCTTGTGTTAACCAGTAGAATATAAAAAAAAAAAAAAAAAAAAAAAAAAACATTCGAGCCCACTAGCCCTTCCTTAAATAGACGATGAAACAACTTATAAAATCTTTAAATTATACTCATATTATCAATACAACTTATAAAATCTTTAAATTATGAATGAAAAAAAAAATTTTTTTTTTCTTTGATTTATTCAATAGACAACATTATTTTAAGAATAATTTACCTTATTAAATATTAATTTTATGTACATTGTGTAGTAGTAATATTCATCACGTGTTGTTAAATCATTAATCAACAAATAAGTATATAAGTATTAATGAAACGCGTTAATTTAGAGAACTTTCAGGGTGGTACTAAATTCTACCCTAAACTGTAGAGTATTATACCACCGTCTTTCGGTATAGTACGTTTCCATTACCCTCTGACATTTAATTACTTTACTTTACATAAATGAACGAAAAAAAAAAGAAGTTTTTAATCATCTACATGTCAAAAAACTGACAGTATTCATTCATCATAAAGAGTGTGCAAAATTAGTTGCGTTTTGCATTGCGTAGCATCTTGCGTCATTTCATCATACCTTCAACTTTTTCTANGAGTGTGCAAAATTAGTTGCGTTTTGCATTGCGTAGCATCTTGCGTCATTTCATCATACCTTCAACTTTTTCTACCCAAATATTATAATTTCTTACTTAAAACTTTTATATAATAACAAATTTAGCCTACTTTCTCATTAATACATTTAATCAAGTCACACCTGATGAAAACTACTGCTGGAGCCTTAAGGTTAGTTATTAGTAAGTTTTTACCTGAAACCCTTAGTTTTTAGTTATTTAAAGTCTTACCGTAAAAATTGTTGATTTCATTCCGTAATTGTTGGAGAAAGTATCTGTTTTTTTCTTCTTCTTCTTTTTCTTTCTATTGTCCCGACTTTCACTTCTCGTTTCCTTTCTCCTGTGTCTTTGAGTTTTAGTTTTTTTTTTTTAAAGTAAACGTTCCTTTTGAATTTACATAAGACTATGTGAGATCTGAGAGATGAATCTGTAGTAGAAGAATAGAAGAATCGATTGATGATGTTGAAAGTACTAGATACTAGAGT
This sequence comes from Holacanthella duospinosa, assembly GCA_002738285.1. Lineage (NCBI taxonomy): Eukaryota > Metazoa > Arthropoda > Collembola > Poduromorpha > Neanuridae > Holacanthella > Holacanthella duospinosa. The sequence continues at coordinate 401,772 of NIPM01000019.1, read as the reverse complement.
ATTTTGTTTTTTATTATTTAAGTTTACTAGCCACTACTGATCTCTTCGTGTGTTTAAATTTGTTAATAATAGAAGGAAACAATAGAACACCTTTTTTATCACTTTCCAGTGAAGACTAAAAGTACCTCTTTTACTGAGAATGCAACAGTGTGATAGGACAGGTAGTTAATTACATTTCCTTCTCAGAATTTGAGACCTCTTTGGGTAAAATTTTGTTATAAGGAATGAAATAAAATGTTGGGCTTTTGGGTAACCTACCTCTAGTCTTAAGTCTTACTCTTATAGTCAAAAAAGAACTAATTGTTTGTTGAAAAGCCCTAGAACAACTTAAGGGAAAAATTTATTTGACACCAACTAACAACTCTTGAGATACGGAACTTTTCACACGCGAGGTTTCTTGAAGACTAAACCAAAAAGAAAAAAAAAACAGTTGGTTCCTTCCTACACGACGCCAAGAAGATCACCATAACCAAATACCCACTTCCCAACTAACTTCATCTCAATCTCACCCACACGAAACAAGTTGGATGAAAAGTATGAACATTTCAATGATCATGCTTTAAAAATCTTCTTCCCTAACTTACATTGTTGGAATAATAATAATAGGAAGAAGAAAAAAAATGAGTCAAAAAAAAATATATATATACAATGTAAGAAAAATATAAGAAAAGAAAGATTCACATCCATTTTAATCAGGTATACAGCGCGCCGGGTGGACATATAACCCTTTTACCTTTTTTTTTTTTACTATTTTTCCTATCCGTCGTCGTATAGTACGCGGTTGGTAATGAGTTTAAGAAAGAAATTGACAATAATTTAAAATAATTATTATTGTGCTAGAATGAAATGAATAACTAATTTAGTTAGAGTAGAATTACAAGTTAATCAGGAATAATTATTGTAACAATATAATGTTTTGTTAAAAAATTTTTATTACTAATAAGTTCCAAGGAATCATAAAGAAAGGGAGTAAAATGGGTACTTGAATTTATGTCTGGTAGTTAACCGGATGAGGAAGGAGAGCAAAAGTTATGTGGCTAAAAAGTCGTTGAAGGAAATGTTTCGTTTCGTTCTTCTTTTTTTTACCAATTTCACCACTATATTGTTAAGATGGTCCTCAAAAAAAAAAAAAAAATACTCAGGGACGGTAGAAAATGACGCAAGTTACTGCAGAGAGAATATAAGACATTAGATAGCTTGAAGATTACTATGATGTCCATTATTTTTAACAAAGAGCTGAGAGAACCGTGGGCCGTGGTTATAGAGCTTCACTCTCATCTTAAGACTTTGAACGTGTCTCATCTTAAATTGTATTAGTAAAAGGCTAAGATTGATGAGGTCTATCTTTCACGTCTTTCACCGCGTTTTATATTAAACTATACAGTTCAAACTACCTACTAAGTTTTCCCACAGTTGTTCTTATTACCCCAGAGATAAGAATTTTTGAGTAGTAGCAGTAACAGTAGCAGTAGCAGTAGCTAGAAAATTGAGCAGTAGAAAAGTGAAAGTGAGCTCTGTGTTATTATTAAAGAATTTTTTTTTTATTTTTTTTTTTAGGTTTTCGTCTTACCACTTTTACCAAGAGTAGGAGAAAGTCTTGACATGAGCTTTTTTTTTTTTTTTCAAAAAGATTCAGATAGATAAAGAAAGAATTTTTTATATTATATTATATTACTTTCTTTAGAGATCAGAAAAAGAAAAAATCAAGATGGATAAGCTGATGTTGATGATGGTATTAGTTATACTTTAGACTTCAATTTATGCTTTTTACTTCAACTGTAGATGAAAGGAACATCGAGCACCTCCATTTATCTTTCTTTGTAAAGAGAAATGATGATGAGGAACCATTTCTACTTGGCTTGGTACCATAGTTACCAAAAAAAAATTTTTTTTTTTTTTTTTTTTTTTTACAATTCAGTGAACAATTACTATGGAATAGTGTCAGAGGAAATAATTGATTAGGTAAAAATGAATCGGTTCAGTTAACAATAGATTTGACTCAATTTACGTCATTCAGCAAATTGGTAAAAACGTTGAGCCTTTTTGGTATTACATACTATTTGCAGTAGTATGAGTCTTATCTAATCTAAATAAATTTTGAACCTTTAGCTTTGGATTTTCCAAGAAATGTTTATTATTTGTGAGCTTTAGCTTTATTATAGTGAGAATTTTTTTTTTACAATTTTTATTTACTAAAGAATAGTGAAGTTGAAGAGGGTTATATAATTTTTTTTTGGCTGTCTGTCCGTCTGAGAGTTTTCGCCAAAAAAAAATTTTTATTATTGGATAATTTTTGGATTTTTAGATTTTTAGATATTTTAGATATTTTAAACATTTTAGATATTTTAGATATTTTAGATATTTTAGATATTTTAGTACAATTTAGGTAATTTAGGTAATTTAGATTTTTTAAATCAAAATGGCAATTTTTAGACTAATTTGAAAAACATTGTTTCAATCACTGTATCCAAAATCCTTTTTGCTAATTCAGGATTATTTTGTAGAGTTTCAAAAATATATTTTTTTCTGTCATAATTCATAAATTTACTTCTTTCAAAATATTCCATTTGATTCATTTGAAGACTCTCACTCTCACCACTGCAGTAAACAATAGGTAGTAAAATAATACTTATTAAACCACCAAAAATTTCAAAAATTTTAAATTCTTTAACTAAAGTTTTAAAATCCCATGTTTTTACTTTAGGATTGATGAAAGTGTCTTGAGTAGTAACTACTTCTGTAAGTATTGATTTGAATTCAGTGTGATAAGTTTTAAGGAGATTATTCAAGTGGTTTCTTCTGAAATTAGTTGTGGTACTGAGCATAATTGCATATTGTAAATCAGTGATTGGTGAGGCATAGCGAATTAATTGAAAATCAATTACTTTCATTTCTGATCCTGTTGATGGATTGATTGAATTTTGATTTTCAAATTTTGAATTATTATCTTTTTTTATAAACATATTTGAAGTCCTTGCATCACCATGACAGAGACATGAAAAAGTTGTAGTTTGTGGTAGTACAAAATCACAAAGCCGGTTCCATACTTCTTTTTCAGTATTGAGTTTTATCATCAATTGAGCTAAGTCTGGTCTTAAAATTTGAATTGATTGAATAACTCCAAAATATGAATTTTGTATGAAATTTTTCATCACACTTTCAACTGCTGATGAAAAAAATGTTTCGGTTCCACAAAATTCATATACTTCTGGTAAAGGTTTTCTTTCTTTGGCTTCAATTACTTTAAAAATTAAAAATATAAAAATTAAATTTAATAAATTTTAAAAATCACTAGGAATCAATATAATATGTTAAAATAAGTATTTAAAAAAATTTTATTTATTATTTATTATGTATTATTTTTTTTTTTTTGAAAATTACCTAGGGATAGTGCATGAAATTTGGCCAAACACTTCATCATACAAAGAGCTTCTTGAAGATTCATTGCATCTCCGGTAGCTTTTGGGATATAGTATTGAGCTGTCAAATCTTCTAAAATAAAACAAGAGTAGCCTTCCATATTTTGATAGTAGTGGTATAATTTTGGAAACATGATTGATGATGGACTTAAATTATTCATTTTTTTAAGAATAATTGAATATGTCATCTCTTCTTTTGCAAAAATTACATTCCAAAAATATTCTGTAGCATCTTCATCTGTTAATGGTATTCCAATTACTTTAGATTTTATGATGAATTTATGTAATTTTTGTTCAAAATTAGTACTATTCACTATCACTTCGGATTCAACGGTATAAATTGAGCTTAAGAAATTACTTTTCTCATGGGCACCGGAACCAATTCGAAAAGATCGGATTTGAAATCCTAATTTGTATTTTGAAATAAAGAAACTATTGACAGCACTAAAAATTTTGTTTATAACTTCACCTGTAATATTTGTTGCCATTTTCAAGTTTTGTAATGAAATGAATATAAAAATGAGAAATAATATTATTAAGTATTCCTATAATATTTTAACAAAATGTAAAAGTTAGCAAGTTTAGAAAGTGGTTTACCTTGAGAGGGTTTGTTCATCTTTAACAATTAAATTAAGTTAAATTTTTTTTTTCCAAACCTATATCACCTGTTATATTTTATGGGAAATTAAAAGTAATGATAAAAAAAGTTGATCTAAAAAAATAAAAAAGCAATGAATGTTTTTCCGTAATAGTTTTTGAAAGTATCTACAGGTTAGTGTTCCGTTCTGGCTCTGGCTCTGGCTCGAGCTGGCTCACAAAAATTTCTGAGCCAGAGCCAGTGCATGGCTCTGGCTCATGTAGTAATTTTGAGCCAGAGCCATGGCTTATGAGCCAGCTCAACGAAACTTGTTAGCCATGGCTCAATGACTCAACTTTTCCCCTAAATTCTTCCACTTTTCCCCTAATTTTTCATTCTTTCTTTTTTTCAAATCATCATTTTTTTTTTAATTTTCGGAATTTTTGGTCACTGAAAGTCAATTTGCCTTTAGCCAGTTCATAATTATGATTTGTGTTAGCTTATTCTCACTAGGTCATTCTCACCTTTAGCAAAATGTGCATATTAATGGAAAAAAAAAAAATTTTTTTTGAGCCATGAGCCATTGTTCTGGCTCATGAGCCAGCTCAACAAAAGTGCGGAGCCAGAGTCATGGCTCATCATCTGGCTCACCGCTTGGGTGAGCCAATGGCTCTGGCTCACGCCAAAAGCTAAGCCATGTGGAACACTACTACAGGTAGTTTTTGTTTATAAGTTTTATTTATTTTTATTCAATAATTTTTATATTATACAGAGGATTTTCTATAATTAAGTGTTGGTCTAAGAAAATTCAAATTCAGATAATATGATTGGATGAATTTGAATTTTTTTTTCTTCTTTTTTCATCTCAATTATTGCAGAACACCCTGTAGAAAGGTGAAATTTGTTATAACAATTAAAAAAAATTTTAATTGTAATAATAATTATTTCAAAATTATCAACTTCTGTCCCACTTTCTTCATATAAAATTACTCAAACTTTTAGAGTCAATTTGAACAAATCATAATTGATAATGACAAATAAAAGACAATGGTAAATAAAATTTTATTGTTTTTGAAATTATAATAATTTGAAACTTTTTAAAGTCAATAATTAATCCCAGTCAATTTTGAGTTAAGGAGTAGGAGGTTCCTGATTCAAAGAATAATTATAATTATAACCTTAAAACTGAAATGTCTTTAATTTTTGGTTTAGGTTTAATTTTTTTTGTTTCCAAAAATTTTCAGGAAACAGTTGGAACAGAACCATACGTAAGTATAAATCAAAAAATATATTTATGCATATAGTGCACGACGTTTATAAGAGCATCCTTTATAAGAACATTCGGGTTATAAGAGCAGAGTTTTGCGGGTTTGGTTTGCTCTAATGCATTTAGCATGGGACATTAACGCGTTATAAGAACAACGTATATAAGAGCAAAACGGTTATAAGAACTACCTTTTGCTGGGTAATTTTTGAAGCGGGAGTTGGATATAAGAGCAAAAGTCAAATCTCAAACAAAAATAATCTTTTTACATCTTCAATTTATAAAAGTACCACTTGAAATCATTTCAGTTGAAATGTCGTTCTTGTAAAATCTTTACAAAACTTTAAATAAGAATTAAACAATTGGAATTTTTGACGAAATTGTGGACGATAGTTACAGTTGATAACTTTATTTAAGATCTATACTATAGTATAGATTTTCTTTTTATAAATTTTGAAAAAAAAATTTTTTTTTGCCATATACTTTTTATAAGAACATCCTGCTCTTATAACGGTTGTAAGAACAAACGGTTATAAGAGCAGCATTTCCAAGCGACGGAGGGTAGCTCTTATAACCGTCGTGTGGTTACTTATTATAAAAATTTAAACCAAATTTTACAATGTTTTTTTTTCAGTGCCTTCCAGAAAGAGTACAGTGTTCAGGAAGTATTCATAATTGTTGTAATTCTCTTGGTTAGAGAAGAAAAAATTTTTTAATTTTTTATTTAATTAATTTTAAAATTTATTAATTATTAAGTATCCAATTTTGACTCTTCTTATAGGTCCAAATTGTCACACTTTTGATGTCTTTCCTCCATTACCTAAAGGTTGTAGATTTGTCAAATGTAGACAATATGCAGGCCAGAGAATGTACAAGTATTATTGTCTTCCATGGGTAATATATAACGTTTGACACCCATTAATAATTTCCTTTGAAGTATTACTTCCGCTTTCTAAATCTCAAGAAAAAAAAAAGGAGTTTAATATTTTTTTAGAGGTATCGCCTAGGGGCTCGAAGCGGTGAAGACGAAGGGGAGAGTGATACCTTCCCAAATGAACAAGTCAACACCACTTTCCCAGAATCACGAGGAAATCAAGAAACTGACCAATCAGAAACCATGACTAAACCATGTGTCAAGAAACATCAGATGAAGATGAAGAGGTCAATTGGAATTGACCGTAATCTCCCTCTATAACTATAAGATTTAAATCAAACAATTATTTAATATTAGGTATTCAGATTCGATTTTTTAATTTAAAAATTATTGATTAATTTCCAGTATTATACAGTAGTANGTATTCAGATTCGATTTTTTAATTTAAAAATTATTGATTAATTTTCAGTATTATACAGTAGTAGAGAGATATAAGACTATAGTTTCTGAAGTGAAAATTTTGGGTCTTATAACCAATATGGTCTTATAACGCATAGTCTTATATACGTCGACTACTGTACTTACGTATTAATAATACCTTAAATCAAAATTTGTAGAAATTCTGGTTTTTTTTTTAATTTATACTCCAACAATTGTAGACAATACTAAAAATAAGACAACAAGAATAATCACTGTAGCAAAAGCTGAAAATAAACAGCGTAACATTATTTTTTTTTTTAAATATTATATTAATTAATCTTCTTGTAACACGTATTGTTCAGTATTTACTAAATAAGTAGTAAGTAGTTATTCCTAAACTATTACTAACAATTTCTATAAATAGTATCAAGTATAGACAACAAAATTTGGTCACTTTCTCTAGGAAAACCACAAGTATCAATCATAAGTCGAATACATTTTTGCAGAATATTGAAAATATGGAAATTAAAGTCGAATTGACTCCTTACTATAAAATCAGAACCATCCGGTAATCCCAATGATCAAAAGTCGTCAAAAGAGATTTACCGCTCAGTTCCAAGTGATCAAGTTTTTGTGTAAGGAAATCCATGTGAAACGAAACTTATTTCATATCCTTTCAATAGCATAATTTTTGTTTTGTGTAATTTTTTTTTTTACAATTTTAAGTACGAAAAGTATCTCAATTTCATGATGTGATAATAAGTAAAATAAAGATATTGAAAAATAAGTGATTGAATCAAATTGATAGATTAATCTATAACTATGTCATATGTGATTTGGGTTTTATCAACATTTAGTACCATAATTTTATCTTAGGCTGCTGTTGTACCAAATATATTATTTAAATTTTTAGCTACCTTGTTTGTTGAAATTTCATACATGAATGATTTTAATGATAGAATCTTTCTAAATCCATATCAGAAAATAAAGCCAGAAAAAATTATGAGCTAGCTTAAAATTATTACACTTTTCCAAAATTTAGAATTAATTTATAAATGATCCTGAAAAATGAATAATAAATAAACGTTCAGAAACTTGATTTGGATTCTAAATCTTATTTGGATTCTAAATCCTGTTTAATATTAATGGTGTTTAATTTTAAGTGATACTTCTTGAAATGTTTGTCAAAAATTTTTTTGAATTTTCCAATATTAATATTCTTGGTTTAATTATTATCACGTTTTGAAATTATTTTTTCATAATGTNTGTGATAATAAGTAAAATAAAGATATTGAAAAATAAGTGATTGAATCAAATTGATAGATTAATCTATAACTATGCCATATGTGATTTGGGTTTTATCAATATTTAGTACCATAATTTTATCTTAGGCTGCTGTTGTACCAAATATATTATTTAAATTTTTAGCTACGTTGTTTGTTGAAATTTCATACATGAATGATTTTAATGATAGAATGTTTCTAAATCCATATCAGAAAATAAAGCCATAAAAAATTATGAGCTAGCTTAAAATTATTACACTTTTCCAAAATTTAGAATTAATTTATAAATGATCCTGAAAAATGAATAATAAATAAACGTTCAGAAACTTGATTTGGATTCTAAATCTTATTTGGATTCTAAATGCTGTTTAATATTAATGGTGTTTAATTTTAAGTGATACTTCTTGAAATGTTTGTCAAAAAATTTTTTGAATTTTCCAATATTAATATTCTTGGTTTAATTATTATCACGTTTTGAAATTATTTTTTCATAATGTGATAATAATTTAATTTATAATAATAATTATTAAACTCATAATAATCTAAATTTTAGTAATGTATAATGGTAAGAAATTTGATGAAAGAAAAACAAAGTTTTACTTTAATTTTTATTAAATTCATACAAATCATCCTATCCAAACTCTATCGAAAACTGAGCGGTAAATCTCCCTTTTGCCGACTTTTGGACATAAAGATATAAGACAGTAAGTTATAATAAAACTTATTTATAAAAAGTTGGTCAGTGATGCTGGTTCTGAATAACTGAATAGACATGAGGTAATTATCATTGTCATTAACAATACTGAAAGTGCAATTAGCCATGCTAGATCAGGTACCCATGGTTCCTCAACGGTATGAAGGAGTCTGCTTAAATTTTTCCAGAATCTGCCAATCATGGACATAATGAGCAACCTCCAACTTAATAATAAGTTAGCAATTATNCTTAAATTTTTCCAGAATCTGCCAATCATGGACATAATGAGCAACCTCCAACTTAATAATAAGTTAGCAATTATCGAATAACTTTTCGTTAGAAAACTGATAGTGAGTATATAGAATACCACCGAAGACTAGACATATCCTATAAGAACGTAATACTTTGATAAATAATTCTTAGGCAAAGTTTNGTAGAATACCACCGAAGACTAGACATATCCTATAAGAACGTAATACTTTGATAAATAATTCTTAGGCAAAGTTTTTTAACAAAAAAAAAAAAGAATTTTTGTTACTTTTCATCGAAAAATTTGAACAAAATGGATACTGAAAAAAAAAGTAGTACGACAGATCCTTTACTTCCTTCTGGAGAACTTACAAATCCGGTAGTAATTTCTACAAGAATTCGTCGTTTGAGTCGTCAAAGTGATCGTACTCTTACTGAAGTCGATGAAACAAAATCTGTATTACGAAAAGCTAGTATTATCATCATCGAAACAGGAGTAGGATTTTGGAAATCTTATGGTGGTATGGTGATGGCACTTTGTGCAAGTGTATTTTTTTCAATTTCAATTCTTTTAGTTAAGTCTATGGAACGGTATGGACTAAAGGCTTTTGGTGGAGCCCTTTTATTCAATACAGGGATTTTAATTCCATCAATTTTTGGTATAATTTTCAATGAGTATGGACCAGGTTGGAAGCGAAGAGAACGAGTATTCCAAGGACTTTGGCCAATTAATAATACTTCTCAACAATGGACAACTATATTCGTCCTAGGGGTCTGTCATTCAACAAACAATACACTTTTTGTAAAAAAAAAANCTCAACAATGGACAACTATATTCGTCCTAGGGGTCTGTCATTCAACAAACAATACACTTTTTGTAAAAAAAAAAATTGGTTAAATTTTTTTTAAATTTTGTTCTAACAGTTACAAGGGATATGCCAAGGTGTTGCTGTGATTTGTCGCACTTGCGCTCTTCAATTTTTATCTATGGGNCTCAACAATGGACAACTATATTCGTCCTAGGGGTCTGTCATTCAACAAACAATACACTTTTTGTAAAAAAAAAATTGGTTAAATTTTTTTAAATTTTGTTCTAAACAGTTACAAGGGATATGCCAAGGTGTTGCTGTGATTTGTCGCACTTGCGCTCTTCAATTTTTATCTATGGGAGACATGACGGTGATTGTCTTTAGTTCACCAGTCGTCACGACAGTCATAGCTCATTTTGTTCTTAATGAAAAATGTGGACTTGTTTTCATACTGATTGCAATTTTTACATTAATTGGTGTCGTATTAATTACAAAACCACCAATGCTCACTGGTGAAGAGAAATTTGATGCTAATACTTTGGTACTATGAATTTTGACAACTTAAATTTAATTTTTTTTTTTTTTTTATACAAAACTAAATCAAAATCTTGAATTTTTTTTTTTTTTTTTATAAGACCGGAAGTGGGATTGCTGCAGGAGCGTTACTCTCACTGTCTCTAGCATTTGTCGTAACACGAAAAATTAAAGAAAAACATCTTCTTGCGATGACATTTTCTTTAGGATTAATTGGAATTTTAATGTCGTTACCATTATTTTTATTATTTGAAGACTGGAATAGTATAATTCCAAATGAATTCAATAGTTTGATGTTAACATTAGGTTTTCTTGTATGTTTTTGTGCAATGAGTAGTATTATGTTAGCTTTAAAAATAGAAAATGCTGGATTAGTAGCTCTTGTCAGATCCTGTGATGTCATTTTTGCATTTTTACTCCAATATATATTTTTGGATGTTAGACCAGATTTACTCAGGTAATTGAAAAAATTTTCACAAAGTTTGCTCTCTTATTTNTATATATTTTTGGATGTTAGACCAGATTTACTCAGGTAATTGAAAAAATTTTCACAAAGTTTGCTCTCTTATTTTTTTAAAATATAAATTTGGGAAAAATATTAATATTTTTTTTTTTTCTGTTTACAGTGGGATTGGAGCATGTATTGTTTGGCTAGGTGTACTTTTTGCTGGTTTCCACAAATATTGGAGTGATAAACAAAATCAAATGATTGAAGCACGAAAACGAAGAATTAATGATCCTTCGGACTCATGACAACAAGTATACCTTTAGCTTTAGCACTTAAAATCGATTGTTTTACCAGGGTCCATGGAGACCGTTTGTTGTCGCTTCGCTTTATAGGGTCGCGCAGGGTGATTTTAGGTTGTTTGTTGTCGCTTCGCTGTATACAGCGAAGCGACAACAAGCAACCTAAAATCACCCTGGGGTCGCGCAATTTTGGTGTTTGGCATGTAAGATTTTTGGGAGAAAATTTGGAACCGTTGTGTACATTTATTTCTCTATGGATTGTTGTCATGAGAAACAAAAACATGACGAAATATTTTAAATGACNTTGCTGGTTTCCACAAATATTGGAGTGATAAACAAAATCAAATGATTGAAGCACGAAAACGAAGAATTAATGATGCTTCGGACTCATGACAACAAGTATACCTTTAGCTTTAGCACTTAAAATCGATTGTTTTACCAGGGTCTATGGAGACCGTTTGTTGTCGCTTCGCTTTATAGGGTCGCGCAGTTTTGGTGTTTGGCATGTAAGATTTTTGGGAGAAAATTTGGACCCGTTGTGTACATTTATTTCTCTATGGATTGTTGTCATGAGAAACAAAAACATGACGAAATATTTTAAATGACNCCCGTTGTGTACATTTATTTCTCTATGGATTGTTGTCATGAGAAACAAAAACATGACGAAATATTTTAAATGACTTTTAATTAACGAAGAACGGTCCCAAATTTTCTCCCAAAAATCTCTCATGCCAAACACCAGAACTGCGCGACCCTATAAAGCGAAGCGACAACAAACGGTCTCCACGGACCCTGGTTTTTACAACAATCGATTTTTAATTTGAATGCTTAAAGCTTTGTTATTAGTCTAGAAGTACACTATTAGTAAAAACAAATATACCGATCCATGCAGAAGTAACTAGTTAGTGTTTTTTGAATTTTTTTTCACACTGCCGCCTCATCTGCCTCAAATATTTTTTTTATTGAATAAGGTTTATATTTTTATGGAGTTATTCTGAATTCTCTCTCCCCTGCCTACCCGCTCAATCCACACATATGGTCTCCTGCCTGAATCTATTCCCCTTCACAACGGATTCCACTTTAATAACTGAAATCTCATTATAACTTCAATCAATGAAGAGGTAAGGTGTTTTTATTTGTATTTGTTTCTATTTAGTTAATTTAGAAAGCTTTTGAATTAAATTTGAGTAGGAACGACAGAATTTACTTTTAATCATCATCGATCTAAGGTAACAATTTTTAATAATTTCCGATTAAAATCTCCAAATTATTGTTTAGAAGTATTAATAAATAGTTGGATAGTTGATTGGNGAGTAGGAACGACAGAATTTACTTTTAATCATCATCGATCTAAGGTAACAATTTTTAATAATTTCCGATTAAAATCTCCAAATTATTGTTTAGGAGTATTAATAAATAGTTGGATAGTTGATTGGTGACCTAATTATTAGAAAAATTTAATTATAATTTTTTCAAACATTTAAATATAAATTTTATCAAAATTTGCTCAAGAGTACGAAAAAGGGNGGTGACCTAATTATTAGAAAAATTTAATTATAATTTTTTCAAACATTTAAATATAAATTTTATCAAAATTTGCTCGAGAGTACGGAAAAGGTATTATTTTATTTCTGAAAATTTCAAACAAGAGGATGGGAAAGTCAAAACCTTCTGTAAGAACCTTCAAATAGATAAAATAGTATAAATAACAAATTAGTTCAAATAAATAAAATAGTTGTAATATCATATTGCAACTAAATCTACATAATTTCGTAAACTCGTAGTGTTCTCCATGACTCCCAGTTTGGCCGGAGTCAGAGTCATTGACTCTGGGAGTCATGACTCTGCCTCTCTAAATGTTAGGACTCGACTCTGCGAGTTATGACTCTGACTCCTTGAATTTTGGGAGTAGACTCAGAGTCAGAGTCAGAGTCATGACTCTAGACTCCGAGGTCACATAACACAGAAATGGAAAATAGAGTAGGAAAATCTGAAACTAAAATTTTTTATACGTTTAGTCAAGTTTCCTTGAAAACAAGAAACTAAATTAGTCACTTTCATCAGGTCAAATAAATAATTCATAACTTTTTTTAAATATTTCTTTGTAAAAATAACTATAGAAATAGTATTTGCATGTAAATTTTGGTTGCAGCTCCATTGCCATACCTTGGGTCTGGATGACAACCAACATTCACGAAAAAAATTTATAATTTTTAAAAATTTACGACATATGTTGTAGCCTGATGAACGTTTATTTTTTGTCAAGGAACCTTGCGTTAAGTGATTAAAGTATGTGAAAAAAAAAAGTAAAAAAAATAGTCCCATATGCCCATGTTTCAAAAGCGTGNAAAAATTTATAATTTTTAAAAATTTACGACATATGTTGTAGCCTGATGAACGTTTATTTTTTGTCAAGGAACCTTTAAGTGATTAAAGTATATGTGAAAAAAAAAGTAAAAAAATAGTCCCATATGCCCATGTTTCAAAAGCGTCATGACTCCCAAGTCTGGGAGTCGACTCCCAAAATCCTTGGAGTCAGAGCCATCAAATGACTCCCTACTCTCAAAAACCCTGGGAGTCAGAGTCATCAAATGACTTCCGACTCCCAAAAATCCTGGGAGTCAGAGTCAGAGTGAGTCATGACTCCGGAGTCAGAGTCATGGAGAACACCAGTAAACTGTTTTCTGAAAATCGACCTATTTTGATAAATTATTTATATGCCCGACTCTGTACCATGGCGGTTATAAGCCTAACATTAACTTTTTAGTGTATAGGTTAAATATATTTTGATTTGAGGTTCGATGGCAAAGGAGTGTTATAAAAAACAAAAAACACCAACTACTTCTGCATGGATCGGTACAATAATATATTCATTGTTATCAAAATTCTACCGAGTGATTCATAAATATTGAGAAATTTGAATATGATCTTAGTTCATTACCGCGTTCAAATTTTTTTGAGCGTGGTGGTTTAAATTTTGCACCGATAATGTAAAAAGTGATGGATTTATAATTATTATTGTTGTAATTTACTTAATTTCATCCGATTGTCATACTTTTTAGTATGACAATCAGACTGAACTGTAAAACTGTAAAAATTAAATTAATTTGATTTACAATTTATCAGTATTTATGAACCACTCTGTTTAAATCAAATGAAATAATTTTAAAATTAGCTCTATCATCGCCATTACATAAAACCATATTGAAATTGTTAAGAATTTTAAAAAAATTATAAAAATTAACAATTNAAATCAAATGAAATAATTTTAAAATTAGCTCTATCATCGCCATTACATAAAACCATATTGAAATTGTTAAGAATTAAAAAAAAATTATAAAAATTAACAATTTTTTTTATAAAAATCAACAATTATTTTTTTATTAAAATTTTGAGTTTCCAGATGCGTTTGGTTCTAATTGGGTTAATTCTTACTCTACAAAGTGATTGTAGAGGAAATAAAATATATCATTTTGGTTAACCCAATGCGTCATCCTTGAGGTCAAATTTACAAAGAATTAAATGAAGTGTATATGTAAATTTCTTGTGTAACAAATTAAATTGATTTGCCCTGGGGAGTGAATTGGGGTGTCTATTCATAGTAACAAAAGTATAATTTCGTAACTTACAATTTTAAGCTTTTATGTCTTTTGAAAGTGGTACACAATGGGTTTAGTTCCTTTACACTGGTCAGGAAATGAGTGTAACATCATCAATTTCTTATTTACAATTGACAATAAATTTTAGTGAATAGCATAGAATTATTCAATATTTCCAAACTTCCTTTAACTTGATATTGATCAGCAAAAAAAAAACAATATGGCTGATTTGGATGATGAAGTATTCAGTGCACTTTTGGACTCAAATGAGTCAGAGGAAGCATGTAATAATTTGGAAAATGAAGAATTTAGTCAAATTTACATAGCAGAAATTATGAGTTGTTACAACAATGAAGCAAGTACTGAAGATGAAATACTGGACCAGTATGAAACAGAATTCAAACTACTTTTTTCTCAAGAAGATTTTCCAATAACCAATAGCGCTCCAGCAATTTCAGAAATTATTGAAGAGAAAAACAGTAGTAGTTCTTACACTTCGGCTACCGATGATTGTGAGTAAAACTCGTCGTCGTTTACACAGTTGAACTATCAGGAAGAACAACGGGGTCACACGAAGAGTTACCTAAGATAAAGTCATTAATATTTATTTTATAAGGTCAAAGTATTCATGAAGTGATGGGAATAAAACCGTGTCTCTTGTACAAATAAATCCTGGTTTGCTTCATCCGGATGTATTCCATTCTTTAGAATATTTTCTAAATATGAAGCTACTTCGTAAAGTTCTGTGTAGTCATGTTCTCCAACGATTGTAGTAAGTGATCGAGATATTAGAGCTCTTTCTTTGAGTGCTGCAATAAGAAACCGAAGTAAATAGTCCTTATGACTATTATACTGTGGAACATGTCGAATGAGTTCAAGACTACGCATTATAATCCCACGGGCTAAACGTACGTCGTTGGTGATTTCATCGCCATTTATACTCGCTGGTTTCTTCATAATGTAGCCATAGAATCGAATGTGACGATTAAAGCAGTTCACATGATGAACATCAATAATAAACAAAATTAAAAGTTGACGTAATATTTCTGAAGTTAATTTGTTTCTCTGGAAGTTGTTGAGTGTTGGTTGACGTTTATCAAAAAAATTAATCAGCAACGGTTTCAAGTTATAAGGTGACAGTTTCATCGTGTATTCGTAATAGTTGGCTAAATAGGTTGACTCATTAAGAGCAAATAATCTCTTCTCAAATTGAACTTCCGGTTGATTCATCAATAAGTTTCCTTTTATGTATTCCAATGTAAAATTTTCTTTATGGGAATGCAAGTTTCGTCGAATAGTGTCATCATCTGTGACTCCATCTATAAAATAGCGTTGTTTATCAGAATTTAGGTAACTATAGTCAAAGTTATAGTTGTAGGTAGTGATTTGTATATTTACATAATAAAAACTAATAAAATTACCTGGGAGAAATGGTGGCCAAGTCATATAATCCAGACGGGTGGGGTCTTCGACCTACAAATAAAAATAAAAAATCTTTAAAATCACAAAATATTGGTTACATGGACTGATTTCAATCAATTATTTAGGTTTATTTCGGAACATTAAATACTTAACTTACCACATCATCATTTTCCCATCCAGTTTCATTAGTTTTTTCTTGATTAGGAGTATCATAGTCATAGTCTGATGATGCATCGCTATCATCCTCCAGAGGAAGTGGTGTTGTTGAATTATTCTCAGATTTCCAGAGCGTATCATAGTGAGTCTTGTTCATTTCCCATTTTGAGCCTTCTGAATCATGTTCATGGTAATAATCCATATGATCAGTTTTTGGTTCCGACGTTGGAGATCCTGAAGAGTCTTCCTCAACTTCCCGTTTTGACTTCCCTTGATTACCAATAATTCTTCCGTATCCCTTTTTGTTACAAAGAATCACTTCATACTCGTCCACTGAATGATAGAATTATAAATCATAATCATGAATTAAAACAAGAAATTATTATATTTTAATCTAAATGTTTAGTAAATGTGAGCATGCATTCAAAACCGGAAGTAGCTTGATAGTAATAATAATTAATTGTCTATTTTTAGAAACTGAATTAATTAATATCCTTCTCACCAAGTTCGTGACGATCAAGTCCAGGTTCACTAGTTAAGCAGAGTCCAGCAGTTATCATCTCTTGGTAAAATATATTTTGAAATCCATCATTTTCAGGATCAATGAATAATGCCGGTACATGAATTACTTTTTTTTCTTTTCTTCCAGAAATTCGTTCTTTAAGGTACTTGCCAGTACTTTTTACATTGTCGGACAATCTGAAAATACATAGAATCACATAAATCTTAAGAACTTTAGTATAATTTCACATCAATTTTCAATTATGAAACAACCTGGATCGCTTGCTCCTGATGTGAAAATTCTCCTGTATCTCCTTGACTCTTGTGTATGAAAACTCCAATAATTTTTCAAAACTATCCAATTCTCTGTACAAGAACAAAAAATTGTATTACCGTGTATTTCTATAAAACAATTTAATATTTTACCTGTAAATTGAATCAACAACGTCATACACGACGTTTCCTGGCTCGTTCGTAAGCTCATCTTCTTGGTGCTTCTGGTAAAGCTTATTTTTCAGTAACCATATAGACTTTGTCTTTCCTAAATATGGAGTAAATTTTAGCTACTATCTATAGCTACTTCCCCGCAAACTTTCTTTTCTAGCGCCGAGGTCGCCGCTTCCCCCACCCCCCGGGCATATGTTGGAAGGAAAGTGACCTTTCTCCACTTTCCCTCGCGTCCCTCTGTTTAACTGTCCAGACGACAGACGCCCTCTCGAGGCGCCTGAAGTCTGGTTCCCATGCNGTGTATTTCTATAAAACAATTTAATATTTTACCTGTAAATTGAATCAACAACGTCATACACGACGTTTCCTGGCTCGTTCGTAAGCTCATCTTCTTGGTGCTTCTGGTAAAGCTTATTTTTCAGTAACCATATAGACTTTGTCTTTCCTAAATATGGAGTAAATTTTCAGTCTTCTCGTAATACAATTAAATCCTTTCCAATCTCGTCATCTTCATGAGAGGACAGATTGGAAGGTTCGAAATCTATCACGACTTCTGCTATTTTTAATGGCGTGTATAAGAAAACATTATTGGTTCCAGCAATTTGCAAATACTGACTTTTTGCATGTGGTGTTGGATTTTGATTTGTAGATGTTAGGTTAATACCCCTTCCATCAGCGTCCTGATTATCTTGGGTTTGCTTGAGATGATTTCCTAATAACGCTGAATTGTGTATAAAATCTATTGAAATACTCCTGGATAAAATTAAATTAACAACATTGGACGAAAATAACAATAAAATAAAGCCTATTCGCATGATTACTGAAGACCGAAATTGGATAGACAGACTGCTTATTGAACTAGTTTTCAGAGTAGTTTATATTTCATCTGCTAAGCCACTTACCACTGCCTGGAGCGTGAATACTAACTACTCTTCAAATTTTTTTGATAAGTTATATCCATTGAATCAAAGCCATTAATTAAAAACCTTGTTTCCGGGCAGATTTTTAATTAAAATGCTTGTGACAGTAATTTAATTTTAAAGCAGAAGCGTAGTTCCCATTTTAATTATCACTTTTGGTGATTTAAGTTGTATTTCATTTCAATTTTTTTGATTTTGATAGTAATTTGATAAAACGGAAAGAGAATTCTGGTAAAAATTAGTGAAATTCATTCAACTATTTCAGGAATATAGTTGTAGTGGACATTGAAGAAAGGGAAAGAGGCTCGATAAGGGTCAATGAGATCAGTAAGGAAACAAGCAGTTCCGGCCGTTCCTTCAAATAGACTGTACGGACTATCTGGCAGGCGTGAATGATTTCGAAAGATGTCAAGTTGCATAAATTCATAAAACCGTTTTGCCTGATAAACGTATAAAGAGTTATTGGTTAGTCGAAAGAGGAGTAAGAAAGCGTAAGCATTTCCAGCAACGCCGTGACAAATACCTAGAAGTAAAAAAGGATAAAATTTTGTCAAAAGCTTGAAGAATATGATCAAAGAAATAAGTTAGAATTACCAGGCCCTTTACGAAGCAGACCCTTCTCCCAAATCACTTCTCCACAGAGGATACAAGCATCCAAATATTTTTTGTCCTTGAAATGAAGATAAGCCTTTGCCAGCATATAAATTACTCCAGGTGCTCCGTGACAAAAGTGTACTAACTCTTCGGTTTCAGAACGTCGAGCCCCAGACTTAGAACTGGTAAGTCTAATGTCATCCATTTCGGGTGGAAAGTTTCCTGAACTGGATTGAAGTGTCAGGAAAAAATCAATGGTTCTCTTTATAAGTTCCTCATATTTTGGAAATTCTTGACAAAAATTGGGAAATGACAGAAGAATTTGTAGAATTGAAGAGAGACCATGGGCAGCACCTGATAATTTTGAAATTTGTATCGTTAAAACTTTTTTCAATACTGCTGGATGATAATTGAAAAGAGAAAGATGTGGAACTGCTTAAGGCAACTTACCCAAATATTCAGTTCCGTAATAAGAGTAGAGTAATGGACACGGGCTTTTATTTTTTTTCGAATAATTTCTTCCACTTTGAATAATTGCTAACCAAATATCCTTCAATTCCTAAAAAATAAATAGTATCACATTGAAATCACAGCTTTCATTCAGAAGTTAGGAATTTCCAAACCTGTTGTGGTACAGGTCCCATACCCAAACTTTCTTGAAGCCATAATGCTCCACAAAGATAACCTGCTCGTCCAATAAATAATTCATCACCACCATTAGGCAAAAAATCCAACGGCTTGCAATATTTTGAGACCGCAGAATATTCCATAAGATGAGCTTGGCTTCGACCAATGTCACCAATTAAATTGTAAAACACAGCTCCAACGGCGTCTATTCCAGCTTTTCCAAGTACAAATGCTGGAAGATCATTTCTAAAATCGGAAACAAAAATAAAATTATTATTACTTGTTTGTGAAAAATGGATCAACAAATTTTAAAGCTCACTTTCGTATTTTCTGGTTGTTGTAATGTGAGATTTGGGCCGTCAGTGCCTTTTGTCCCATTTTATAACAAGCAATTTTTTCCGATGGTGAAAAAATAATATATGGGGAACGATTCATGTGAATGATCATGTATGTAACTCCTGAAGCTCCAACGTAAAAGCCACCTTCCAGATTCTTCAAGACTGGAGAAGCAAGAACTTTTTCGACTAAAGAAAGCACAGCGTTTTTTATTTCTTCTGGATCAACTTGTGCCTTCTCCTCTGAAAAGTCAGCTTGCGACTTATACGGATTAACGAAGTACCGATTCGTCATCATCTTCCAAACGTTTATCTATAAATAATTCCAACAAATTAATGCTAATTTCTTATTCCGTAATTGGTAATTACAAATCCAAAAATCGCAACCTTTTGTTTTACCTGTTTTTAAATTACAATAATAAAATAATTTTTGATTTTAAGCAGTAACNAAAATAATTTTTGATTTTAAGAAGTAACCCCGCACTAACCCTCACCCAAGGATACACGAACCACCCTATTAACGGAAAAACTAGCAAAATCCCAAAACTTAGCAAATATTTTTAATCTGTTAGATTATTGTTTGCCCTGCGATGAAATGTAAGTTGAAAAGAATTGTTTCACCTTTCTCTTTACCAAGTGGTGTGAGAAAAAAAAAGAGGCTAAAGAATGTCAGCAGGTGTCAATTATTAAATTCCGATTCCTTTTTCTAAGGAACTAAGAATTCAACTAGGGATGCAACTAGTGTGTAAAGTGACTCTGACTCTCATGACTGACTCTCATGACTCTGACTCTATCAATTATTTGGGAGTCAGTCATTATGACTCTGCCTCACTCCCTGTTTGAGAGTCAGAATCATGACTCTCAGAGTCAACTCATCAGTAGCAGAGTCATGACTCTTGTGCATTTCCTGCCCAGAAGCCGATTTTTGGTATTCATTCATGTTCAAACACGTTTCATTAATCTTATCCATTGCATTCATTTTACTTAAGAATGTTTACTCTTTCTGATATAAATCATCTTTTTGTGTTTTGTGTTCGTCTCATTCTTACGGACTTTTAATTAAGAATGGAAGATGATTGTATTGTGTTAAATGTGGAAAATTCTTCAGTTAATGAAAGTCAAAGTTCAACATCTATTCAAGATAATCTAAATTTACAAAAGGTGAGAAAAAGCAAAGTGACGTCTACAATTTATAGAAATTTTATACNGACTTTTAATTAAGAATGGAAGATGATTGTATTGTGTTAAATGTGGAAAATTCTCCAGTTAATGAAAGTCAAAGTTCAACATCTATTCAAGATAATCTAAATTTACAAAAGGTGAGAAAACGCAAAGTGACGTCTACAATTTATAGAAATTTTATACAGTTTATAGAATTTTTCTCAATATTTAAAAGAAGATATTAAACATTTTTTAATGACTCAGAGTCAGAGTCAGAGTCATGACTCAAAGGTCAGCTCGCGAAAATATGGGGAGTCAGAGTCATGACTCCTGAGTCAACTCCTAAACTACAGTAAGTCAGAGTCGGTGACTCGGGAGTCAATGACTCTGACTCAGTGAGATTTGGGAGTCACTTTACACACTAGATGCAACTCATGGTAATTACCCTCACCGGGCCAACGCCATACGCAATTATCAACAACCCCTACAGTCAACTTGTCTCGCAAGCTGATTGGAAAATTTTCAAGTTCCGAGGAACCGCGCTAGCTATTCCTCAAGTAATAAACCCTTGAATAAGAAGGAAAAGGGGGGTTTTGTATAAGGGTTTTACTGTTTCATATCAATTTTACCCGATATAAAAGCCAAAATGTCATCAGCTAATAATTCTGTGGCATACAACTTTTTCGCTCGATGAGAAGGAGGGGTGGGGCTTACCAGGTTATGGAGCCAAAAACATCCACAAATGTCAACAACTTGGGAGAAATGTTGCGATGTTGCCAGTCTATTTTTTTTTATAATGATGAAAATTACTTAAATTATTTATTATTATAAAATAATGAATTTTTTAATTAAACTAAATTATTTGAAAATTATTACAAGAAAACTTACTCTTGGCAATTTTATTTATAGTTGATATTAGTTAGCTTGAGATCTAAAAATCTATGGGAAACTTTGATAAATTCATTGAATCAGACCTAAGATGTAAAAATCTGTTGGAAANCTTGAGATCTAAAAATCTATGGGAAACTTTGATAAATTCATTGAATCAGACCTAAGATGTAAAAATCTGTTGGAAAAGTTGTCAAATCGAAATCTTACTCTTGAATATTACAGGGAGCACATAAGATTGATTTCACTTGGTGCTCCTTCCAAATAAACCGCGGGCATTTTGAACAATTGGTCCCGGATGTCTTCTTACATGACATCTTTGTCTGAGAGGATTGTGTACTGAATCTGATTGGTAAACAGAAATTAAACCCCATGGGTGTTAGAGTGTTCTTCGTGTAAGATATGAATTGAGTCTCTTTCCTTCTTGCTTCCATCTGTGGACGAATGAGTTGATAACTCCACATTTTCAAAAAATCTCTTCTTTTATTTTTCATTGTTGCTCCTGGTGTTTCATTGAGACGCTTCCAAATTACGAAACTGATTAAAGCGACAATATCGAAGCTGTGGTGGAAGAGTTTGGTGGGCCAGAGCCTAATTGAGCGTTGACAAGAATAAATTTTCGTCATTTGATCAACGGTGTCGACTCCACCCTTGGTACTATTATGTTGAAGAATAATTTCTGTTTTTTTTTNTTTCGTCATTTGATCAACGGTGTCGACTCCACCCTTGGTACTATTATGTTGAAGAATAATTTCTGTTTTTTTTTTCATTTGCTGTTGACAATTTTGCATCGTGGTGCATAGTGCTTAAAGCACTATGGGTTTCTTGTGTNTTTTTTTTTTCATTTGCTGTTGACAATTTTGCATCGTGGTGCATAGTGCTTAAAGCACTATGGGTTTCTTGTGTTTGTTGAGGTTGGACACAATTGTTACATCCTCAGCAAATGCGAACATGAAGAGAACTTGTCCCTTCTATTGGGATCCAAAAAGGCAATGGGATTTCCCGTTTTGATGTACCAATGTAAGTCAGATTNGAACTTGTCCCTTCTATTGGGATCCAAAAAGGCAATGGGATTTCCCGTTTTGATGTACCAATGTAAGTCAGATTCTGAGCTAACAATTCCAAAACCAAGGGATATGAAGTGAAAAAGTTGTCCCCAGTTACGTTACGCCCAGTATTAAAATAGGCCTGTTCCAAATCCAAGACCACGCGTTTACCTTGAAATACTTCTGGTTGATTGCCAAGGTTTCCTGTATATAATTGCATGTTTAGAACATAACCTGAATATTGATCGACTATGGTCCACAGTTTAGAGCCATACTTATTAGGCTTATTTCGCACGTAGACGCGGAATGAACACCGATTTCTGAAAGCAACTACGCACAAGTTTGCTTCCTGGCAACACTTGTGACGAATATGGACACGTTTGGCTTGTGTTTTCGATTGGGAGGGGCTGTTGACATTTGTGTAGTTGGATCGCTACTCAATGTGATGGCCACTCCCAAAAACCACTGGTGTTGTGTTTTGTGAATAAGGATGGCTACAAGCACATGGCGACCACTCCCATAAAATTTCACAAAAGCGTAACTATGCGTGTGCAAATAGTTGACAATTGTAATTGATGTTGGACCAGGTAAAAGGTATTTTTATTATAAAAGAGATGACCGGTGATGGTTCTCTTTTTCATGGGACTTTCACTATAGACTATCTTTCTTATTTATTCTTTATTGAATCATACTTTATTATTAGAACAGACAGTTGCTCTCCTAATTATTAGACTTAATTTAATTTTGTCTTTTTAAGATGAATACTATTATCAATCTGCCTGTTTCTATTCTTTCAATGTCGTATTTATACATTATTGTAATCTAAATANTTTCGTCATTTGATCAACGGTGTCGACTCCACCCTTGGTACTATTATGTTGAAGAATAATTTCTGTTTTTTTTTCATTTGCTGTTGACAATTTTGCATCGTGGTGCATAGTGCTTAAAGCACTATGGGTTTCTTGTGTTTGTTGAGGTTGGACACAATTGTTACATCCTCAGCAAATGCGAACATGAAGAGAACTTGTCCCTTCTATTGGGATCCAAAAAGGCAATGGGATTTCCCGTTTTGATGTACCAATGTAAGTCAGATTATGAGCTAACAATTCCAAAACCAAGGGATATGAAGTGAAAAAGTTGTCCCCAGTTATGTTACGCCCAGTATTAAAATAGGCCTGTTCCAAATCCAAGACCACGCGTTTACCTTGACCTACTTCTGGTTGATTGCCAAGTTTTCCTGTATATAATTGCATGTTTAGAACATAACCTGAATCTTGATCGACTATGGTCCACAGTTTAGAGCCATACTTATTAGGCTTATTTCGCATGTAGACGCGAAATGAACACCGATTTCTGAAAGCAACTACGCACAAGTTTGCTTCCTGGCAACACTTGTGACAAATGTGGACACGTTTGGCTTTTGTGTTTTCGATTGGGAGGGGTTGTTGACATTTGTGTAGTTGGATCGCTACTCAATGTGATGGCCACTCCCAAAAACCACTGGTGTTGTGTTTTGTGAATAAGGATGGCTACAAGCACATGGCGACCACTCCCATAAAATTTCACAAAAGCGTAACTATGCGTGTGCAAATAGTTGACAATTGTAATTGATGTTGGACCAGGTAAAAGGTATTTTTATTATAAAAGAGATGACCGGTGATGGTTCTCTTTTTCATGGGACTTTCACTTTAGACTTTCTCTCTTAATTCTTCTTTATTGAATCATACTTTATTATTAGAACAGACAGTTGCTCTCCTAATTATTAGACTTAATTTAATTTTGTCTTTTTAGGATGAATACTATTATCAATCTGCCTGTTTCTATTCTTTCAATGTCGTATTTATACATTATTGTAATCTAAATATCGATACTTGTTGACCTCTTTTCCATTCATTCCGATGACAACGACATGGATGCCGTCATCCTCCGAATGAATGGGAGAGTGAGGCCATGACAAGTTATTGAACTTAAGTTATATTTAGTATCCTAATACAATGCTCTTGTCAAACTAAAATATGAGACTGTTTAATCTAGAAGATAATTATTGCCTTTTCTCTTTCTAANATACTGTTTAATCTAGAAGATAATTATTGCCTTTTCTCTTTCTAATTTAAGTGTAGTAATCTTTTCTTTAGTTAAAGTCGAATATGCTAGGAGAAGAACAGCAGCATCATCTATTCAATTCCCGAAAGTCGGCAAAAATTATTTTACCTGTAAAAAATTATAAAATTAATTTTATGTAAGGAAATATATATAAAACTTATACTAGATATACAGAGAGAATTTTTAAGGGTGTTACGGGGATACCAACACTTCACACTTTCACCTACCTAAACATAAAGTTTTGTGACATTTGAGAAAATTTGAGAAGTGGGNAGGCCATGACAAGTTATTGAACTTAAGTTATATTTAGTATCCTAATACAATGCTCTTGTCAAACTAAAATATGAGACTGTTTAATCTAGAAGATAATTATTGCCTTTTCTCTTTCTAATTTAAATGTAGTAATCTTTTCTTTAGTTAAAGTCGAATATACTCGGAGAAGAACAGCAGCATCATCTATTCAATTCCCGAAAGTCGGCAAAAATTATTTTACCTGTAAAAAATTATAAAATTAATTTTATGTAAGGAAATGGATATAAAACTTATACTAGATATACAGAGAGAGTTTTTAAGGGTGTTACGGTGATACCAACACTTCACACTTTCACCTACCTAAACATAAAGTTTTGTGACATTTGAGAAAATTTGAGAAGTGGGNTGATACCAACACTTCACACTTTCACCTACCTAAACATAAAGTTTTGTGACATTTGAGAAAATTTGAGAAGTGGGTGTGTGCATTAGGTGAGTGAAAGGGTAAAATGTTGGTATCCCCGTAACATCCTTAAAAACTTTCGCTGTATGTTTGGATAGAACGAGTGCGTTAAAACACAAATATTTAGCCCACAGTCTGATCGGAGCGTTCTTGATGATACAGCGTCAGGAAAATATTTTATTTTCCTTTTCGCTCCTCATCGTATACCCAAAACATTAGAGAAGCAACGGATTTTTCATTCAAAACCAATTGAAGTGCATTGCTTTGCATCAGAAAAATACTTTCTTCTGAGATCTAGCGTAAGAGTGAGCTCATATTGTTTTTACTACATAATAAAATTTTTCTTTTAGTACATAGTTGATTTCAAGGTAATTGTGGATCGGGTTGGTGCGTGGATGATGTTAAAAGTGGGCTATCTATAACTAGTAAATAAATGCAAAGAAATCAAATCATTAAAATGATACAAACAAGACGCGCCAAAAATTTTGGTAACTTTATTATTCAAATTGGAATTTTTGAAATTAGATTGAAATTTTCGAAAAATTGATTAAATAGTTTGTTTCGTTATTTTAACATTTAAAAAAAATTAATTAATCTTATTTTCAAAAATTCCAATTAATCAGTAAGGATAAAGAAAGAGAAACAAAAATTAAAATTACTGTACTGCATTGATTTGCTTGTTTTTATATCGATTGTCGAAACATACATTATCGACATTCATTTGGCGATTGACAACACAAATTCTACTGCTTACCAAGAAGGTTAGACAAGCTAAGCTAATCAATCAAAAATAATTTATCAAAATTTAGTGTGGAAGCAATTTGTAGTTTCGTTGCAAAACTCCGCAAAATGGGACTCAGACTGAAACACTGTCTACAGAGTAATTAAACCACTTTTTTGCTTACTGGTAATCGTAATCGCTTAAGCTTAGTACTCAGGTGGGGATTAAACCCGAGCAAAAAGTGTGACAAATTTTCAGGCTAGGATGAGAAGAAACGTAGGAAAAAAGTTGAGCTGAAAATGTCATTTTTGCCCACTTTAAGCCAAGCGTAAAATAGAGGGTACTCACGTCAAGGCTGAGCAAAAAAAGTTTCATGTGACTAATTTTTAAATAAATTGATTTCAAAGAAAGAGTTCGGATTAATAAATTGTCACTGTCCATTGCTAATTTAAAAAGTTTTTGAAAATTAACAGTTCTGATGATGAGGATGATGATTTAGTGTTTTTTTTATTTTTGAATTTTGAATTTTCAAAGATTAATAATAAAGATTTTAACTAGAAGTTATTCTCGTTTTTGAAACTTGTGAAAAACTATTAAAAAATGTTTCTAATTCCCCAAAATTTGATCTGAGATTATTTTTCTCACTTTTTGCTCGGCAGAAAAACGGGGTCGTTTTTCCTGAGCAGAAAATGTTCTTTTTCTTCCCTGGAAGAATTTTTTTACGTTTCTGCTCTGATTTTGCCTCGACCTGAGTACCAAAATTTTCTTCCAAGCTCCAATTTAAAAAAAGTCGATTCTTCTCACTTTTTTCTCCACCTGAGTACTATACTTTAAGGTTGAATATTCCTTAAATTTATCAGAACGAAACTCTTATTTATATTGATTGAATATACACTACCAAGGTTGCTATGAGAAATTTACAAAAAGCGACTCAGTCGCGTTTTGTAAATTTCTCATAGCAACCTTGCACACTACGATGCTAAAAGTTTAGTTCCGTTCTTATGTTTGAAGCAGAAGGGGTTCGTTTTGATCAGGGTGATTTTAGGCTGTTTGTTGTCGCTTCGCTTTATAAAGCGAAGCGACAACAAACAACCTAAAATTACCCTGCTGGTTTTGATATTTTTTTGAATAAAATATCAAAAGATTTTTTGGTCAACTTAAAATTTATTTATAGAATTTCGGAGATATCCTCTTGAATTCGTTGGCATAGGATTACTAATTGTCGCTCCACCATGTGTCTACTTATATGGGGTCTTTTGGCTAATTCCTGATGCATTTAAGTCTTCAAGCCAGCTCATACAATTTATTGCATATTTAATGGCGACGTGGTGCGTTGTTGGGATTTGGGCAAATCTTTATCTCGTCCGTCAACGAAACTCATCCATCAAGGGTAGATTTCTACCACAACCAATTTTAGCAACTGATGAATCAGTTGATTCAAATGTGTCTTTGACAGAAGCGAATAACGGTAAATCAAATTTTGACTTTGTGTAGCATTCAGTAATTGATAATTTAGGGATTTTCTTTTTCCTTTCCAAGCTACACTCTATCGACGTCATACTAATCAACAAATTAAAACTTTAGGACAACAATTTATGGCAAAACCATTTGGGTCTGATGACGCATGGCATATTTGCTCTAATTGTGAAGTCTATGGTAATCCTAAATCGTTAGATATAATTTTACATTAAAATTCAAACAATATAGTGATACTGATTTATCTCTTCTTAGTTCCGAGTAGATGCTGGCATTGTTCTGGTTCATGTAATACTTGCATTTTAAGGAGAGGTAAATATTCTAAAGTTTAGAACAGGGATGAGAATATATTGAGGGCATTTCATTGAATCGTTTCAGACCACCATTGTATCTTTGCTATGGCCTGTATTGGGGAAGAAAATCATAGCAACTTCCTTGGACTTCTTCTTTATCTCACAATCGGGACTATGTACGCCACAATTGTATTAATGATTTACTCTTCAAATAATTTTGTAAGTCAATTCGAATTCACATGAAACATGGGACAGGAAGCCATTTCATGAAGAAAAAGTTAAAAATTGAACAATATAGCTGAGGTAGAATTATTTTCTTTCAGGATACGAGTTACTCATGGTATTTCCTCAAAGCATTCATTCCTGCCATTTTTCTTTTCTGGGATTTTTCAATTCACAATTTTCTATCGTCATTGTGTTTAATCGGAAGTATAACTTCGGGAGCAATTTTCCTCATATATTTTATGGGAGCTTGCAAAGGAGAAACTTCTGCTGATAAAAGACACAAGATAAATAGATCAATCAAGGGGTCATCAAAATATTCATACCAAAATTTGAAAATATTCTTGGGATTAAATCCACTTAGAAGAATCATTTGGCCATTTCACCAAGTCTACAAGACTGATTACACAACTTCAGTGAGACAGAATAATTATTGAATTAACTTAAGCTTTTTGTAGAATTTAGAATGGAATAGCATTGCTTCATAAGTTACTGGTATGCATTATACCAAATTATTTTCCAATGATTTTCTAGCCAATTAGTTCTAACTTCTAATCTAACAAGATGAACTTTTGAACCAATTTACAATTGTCCATAGTAACCTGACTCAAATGGTAACACATTTACAGTAAATAATGATTTTCAAAAATTTAGGTTATTGATGTGAATCTTCTGATTTCAATAATCATAAATTTTTCGATTATCGTTTTATTCAAGAATGGAAACAAAAAAGTACGAATTCGGTGAACAGTCTTCAATTCCTAGATCATTTGTCTCTTGTAAGTAACCATATTTACATGTTAAATAACAACAATGGCTTCCTGTTGTTGCTCAACTCAACTAACTTTACATTAATTCAATTTTTTTCAGCACTGAAATGGAAGTCACGGTTCAGAGATGTTATTTCAACAACGTTTGTAATCAGTATTGCTCTGGCTACTTATGCCTACGGAATGACTTCACTCTTACCAATCTTGTTGAACGAATTTGGATGGATTATCAAATTTATAATTTATGGTTTCTCAACTTGGACTTTGTTAGCCATACTTGTCAACTTATACCTCATATGGGCTAGAAGTTCTTTTTTGAACGATATTTTCCCAATGAGTTTGATTTCCATTGAACCGAAATCTCCACTAGTCTCATGTAAATGAATTTCATTGAATTATATTGTTACATTTTTTTAAATAATCATTGAATTAATTTTTGTTTCTAAGTAATAGTGAATAAGAAAAAATGGTTCACCTGTTCAAAATGTAGAATCCGATGCCCTCCGAGAACATGGCACTGTCGGATCTGCAATAAATGTGTTTTGCGTCGAGGTAAAAGACTATCACAGGCGTTTTTTTTTAATTAATTTTGTTGCTAAGCTGATATTGAACCTGTTTTGTTTCTGCAGATCATCATTGTGCATTTGCTGGAATCTGTATCGGTTATTTGAACCATGGAAACTTTTTATCATTTAATTTCTACCTTTCAGTTGGAGCCATGTATGGATTTCTCATTGGTGCCTATCTAAATAAGATAACCGAAGTAAGTCCAAATTCTCTGAACTTCTACTTTGAAACTTTAAAAATTTCAATTGTCAAAATTTCTTTAATTTTTCTATTTTAAATTTTCAGCATGATCCAGTTTGGTTCACTTTCCTGAAGGCTGTCACATTTTTCTATAATATCTTCTTTGACTTTTCATTGCATAGTCTATTCTCTTCAATTCTTTGTATTGGGTCATTGATTAGTGGTGGGTTCTTTATTCTCTATTTTGCTATCGCATGCCAAGGGAAAACAATCTACGAAGCAAAATCCCATATTTTTTGGAATCTTTTTAGTTACAAGAATTACTCTTATCAAAACCTTAGAGACTTTCTTGGACCTTACCCATTATTGCAAATTCTTTTGCCGTTTCTACCAAATTGGACTTTGACTTATGATGACTTCCCTGTTTATCAAGATGTCATTTTACCCAATGAACCTTAAGGCTACTGTATACTCCAGAATTTCATCTTCATTCAATCTGCATTTACTTCTCATCTTCATCTTGCTAGTCATTTTTGCAATATATACTCGCTTTTCATTCAACTCTCATTTCATCCTACCTTCAATAAAAGGAGGAGGGAGGTGAGTTTTCATCTAGAGCAAAAGTTGGATTCAATCCAACTTTTGCTCTAGATGAAGATGAGAGTATAATGTTAAGAGATGGTCTCACTCTCCCCAAACCAACAAAATACGACTAATGCTACAATTACACCAGAGAGCAAAAGTTGCGCAACTTTTGTTCAAAAGTTTTATGCAATTTCTTGTGCAAGAGGTTGTATGAAACTTTGTTTCACTATTGATTACACTAGTAACCAAACCTATGAAATTCACCTATTATCACTTCCGCTCAACTTGCCTCAAATGATTTATATTTGAAAACCCGCCTCGGATTTTTGTCAAATTGATGTTTTTTCAAAATAAAACTTGTCCCGCATTAACTTGTTTTTTACGAGATGGGGCTATTTGAACCAAAATATTCAAAAGTTGTAAAGTTTCATGATCGAAATTGCATTCGATTCCAATTTTGGATCTTGAAATTTTTCTTGCGTATGATGACGTTGTGCAAGAGAAATTGTAAGATTTCATGTGCGATTCCACCAAAAATTTCAAAATTTCATTAAAAAACTTTCGCATAAAGTTGCCCAGTGTAACTGGAGCATAAGACCCAAACTGATTTCAGTTAGCTCCACCCATTACCTTTGCTTTTTCTTGTATTTTAAATTGGAGTATACATTAACTTCAAANATGGGGCTATTTGAACCAAAATATTCAAAAGTTGTAAAGTTTCATGATCGAAATTGCATTCGATTCCAATTTTGAATCTTGAAATTTTTCTTGCGTATGATGACGTTGTGCAAGAGAAATTGTAAGATTTCATGTGCGATTCCACCAAAAATTTCAAAATTTCATTAAAACTTTCGCATAAAGTTGCCCAGTGTAATTGGAGCAAAGACCCAAATTGATTTCAGTTAGCTCCACCCATTACCTTTGCTTTTTCTTGTATTTTAAATTGGAGTATACATTAACTTCAAAGNTGATTTCAGTTAGCTCCACCCATTACCTTTGCTTTTTCTTGTATTTTAAATTGGAGTATACATTAACTTCAAAGTAAAAATTAAGATGAAAATGGAGGTGGGATGGAGATTGAGTGAAGATGACTAGCAGAGAATTGGAGCATACATTAACCTTTAGGGATGACGAATTAAGAAAGTGTTTTCATTCTCTCCATATTTACTACAAATCAGTATTTAGTATAAATCAGTCCAAACAATTCNAATTAAGAAAGTGTTTTCATTCTCTCCATATTTACTACAAATCAGTATTTAGTATAAATCAGTCCAAACAATTCAAATACAAGAATGAACTTACAAACAAAAAGCAAAGGATTTTCTAAAATTTTGAAATAATAATTTTCAAAAAAAATTTTTTTAATTGGCTAATTCTAACCTTTAGATTTTTATTTTAGCCAAAACGGAAATATTTTGATTTTCTGTGTCACCAATGACCTAGGTCAATAAAAATTCAATAAAATAATAAATTTGTTAGTAAGTAAACATGCTTGAGACACGAGGACATTTTATTAAACATGGTTGGCTAATCATATTGACTGCATTAAAAGTTTCATTGGACAGTTTAAATGTGTGGTGGTATCGTATCTCGAATTAGTATCGTATTTTACTCCGCCCACAGATACCACTCCTTTTCTCTCAAACCTTTCTGGGTAGCGATTTTTCTGAATCCACAGACTCGATGCTGACAAATCGTCTTCGAACCAAATACATCACTCTAATTGATATGATGAACAATATCCACATGGCTACCATACAGATCTATAGCTTTTCTTTCGTTTTTAATATAATTTTTTGAACTTGAAATTTCATACCCAAAGTGTACGTTCCACTGACTTCGAAAGATGTTAGACGGTTATTGGATAAAGATAAGAAACTAATGTTGTCACTGTCAAAGAACAAGATAGATCCTAAAATTTTGTCCGATTGGATTGAAACTTTGTATAACGCTAGACATTTACGTCCTGACCAACGTTGAAATGGAACTAGAAGAGATTCGTCTGCACGTTTGACCTCCAGAGGTCATCAAAATTAACACGTAATGTTCCTAAAATTTTGTCTAATTAGATTGAAACTTTGTATAACGCTAGACATTTACGTCCTGACCAATGTTGAAATGGAGCTCGACGAGATTCGTCAGCACGTTTGACCTCCAGAGTTCATCAAAATTAACACGTAATGTTCCTAAAATTTTGTCCGATTGGATTGAAACTTTGTATAACGCTAGACATTTACGTCCTGACCAATGTTGAAATGGAGGTCAAAAAGATTCGTCTGCACGTTTGACCTCCAGAGGTCATCAAAATTAACAAGTAATGTTCCTAAAATTTTGTCCGATTGGATTGAAACTTTGTATAACGCTAGACATTTACGTCCTGACCAATGTTGAAATGGAGGTCAAAAAGATTCGTCTGCACGTTTGACCTCCAGAGGTCATCAAAATTAACAAGTAATGTTCCTAAAATTTTGTCCGATTGGATTGAAACTTTGTATAACGCTAGACATTTACGTCCTGACCAATGTTGAAATGGAGCTCGAAGAGATTCGTCTGCACGCTTGACCTCCAGAGGTCATCAAAATTAACACGTCATCAAAAGCTAAATCTCATCTTCTAGAGCAAGGATTTACACAGGAAATTCACAAATTTGAAAATTGAAAATTCAATGCNTTGCCGAGGGCCGACGGAACAAAGTACAAAATTACAAAATTATCAC
This sequence comes from Holacanthella duospinosa, assembly GCA_002738285.1. NCBI lineage: Eukaryota > Metazoa > Arthropoda > Collembola > Poduromorpha > Neanuridae > Holacanthella > Holacanthella duospinosa. The sequence continues at coordinate 368,858 of NIPM01000019.1, read as the reverse complement.
AGATTACAAATTTTTCACTTGCAAAATTACAAAAAAAAAATACAAATAGAATAAGCTAAATCTCATCTTCTAGAGCAAGGATTTACACAGGAAATTCACAAATTTGAAAATTGAAAATTCAATGCTCAATTTCCTTTTCGGGGAATAATTTTAGAGTTTAAATTTTTTTTCATTTAATATCACCGAATCGAGTTTGAGAAGTCAATCGATTAATCAAAATTCAATGAAGGGACGTGAGTAAAATATAACAAACGAAAATGCAAATTGAAAAAAAGTAAAGTGGATGTTTGAATGAACGAATTAACTACTTATTAAAATTTTGAGATCCTATTACTTAATATCAAATTAGCTACTTTGTCAGATTTTTAATTACATCGTAATAGGCTTAGTCCGTAAGTAAAATCTGGTAAATAGAGTATTTTGGATTGTTTTTTTGAAAAAATTGAAGAGTTTTTGGAAAATTTTGTATAAATAGTAAATTGCGTGCTCTCATCACCAAAACTTCCTGTGTTCAAATTTTTAACTTCAAATTCGAAAATAAGATCCTCATTTCCTAAACCCAATTTCGGTGGTTGATAATGGAAATAGTCATGGCCAGCTGTGCATGCACGCCCAAGGCGGTGTGCGGAGAAATATAAGCATGCCTTTCCATTTTCGAATTTGGAGGGCAGAATTCGAGGAAGTTGAGAAAATAATAAAAAAAGTGTATGATCTATTCTGCGTCTGCCGNACAAAAAAGTGTATGATTTATTCTGCGTCTGCCGGTAGCTTTATTCACATTTGATCCTAAACTCATAAATTCAAGATAACATTTTATTTTAGTAATTTAAGAACTCCAACTGCTTACAAACCTCCAATTGTAAAGAACGCTTGGTCGATTACGGTAGAACCAGAAAAATGAACTTTTTCCCAAAAATTACTTGCCCCCCTCCCCCCTTCCCCCCAAAAAAAGCCTTGATTTTGGGTCTGAGGGACCCCGCGAGAGGTGACCGAGGTTTCGATGTATGGTGGGAAAGTCCACTTCGTTTTTTACACTCTCTAACAATAGTAAGGTCAAGGTTGCTATGAGGAATAAATCTAAAATGGCTATCAGATGATAGCCATTTTAGATTAATTCCTCATAGCAACCTTGAGTAAGGTAGTACTTTTGCATTTAAGATTTTATGACGTTAGCATGGTAACGGGAGTAAGGCTTACTTTACAATAATGCCATTTTATAACCGTTTAAGGTATCGTTTACGCTTTCATGTAAGCAGCGACTTTTTCCAAAAAATATATTTAGGACCACCTTATAACCAAAAACAATGGAAATTACTTCCAAAGTCAGTCACAACGTTGTTGCTTCAGAGCAATTACTATCGAAAAGTAAGTTAATAAAATTAATTTTTAATGTTAAAATAAGCATTTCATGATTTATAATTAAAATAATTATTTAATTTTCTTGCAGAAGTCAAGAGGGGAATGGTTGGAGGAATGGTTGTTCCTGTTGTAATCGCTGCTATAGCACTCTTAGTTTATTACTACACAATGATTTCCGCTGTTTCACCGTTGATTGAAAATTCTTCGAGTACTGTGAAATTCATATCTCAGTCTATCCCAACTTGGTTTATTATTTCTATTCTGATGCATCTTTACTTCATGAGAAGTCGAACTTCATACGCCATGGAACTGCTTACGAAGCAATGTAGCCTTTTGGATAGAGAAATTGAGTCCTCACAAGTACAAACTTCAAGTAAACTTATTATATCTTTAATATTCTTGTAACTTTCATTGATTGAATTGATTCTGATTGATTCTGATTCATGTCAACAGAAAGTGTCAATGGACCTGGTGATGTTACTCAATTATTAGAAAACATGGATAGGACATCTCATCAACTTGATACTGCGTCAACATCTGAAAAATCCGAAGATTATCCTAAAAAAGACTGGCACATCTGTTTTGTTTGCAAAATTTTTGTCCCAGAACAAACTTGGCATTGCGATCTCGTAAGGTCTAATACTTGCAAGCTTAACACCTTAGAGTAATTTAAGAAGGTTTTAACGTTTTTGAAATTCATTTATTAGTGTGAGCACTGTATACTGCGTCGATGTCATCACTGCTTAGTTTCATCCACTTGCATAGGAGAGAGAAATCAAGCAAATTTTCTCGGTTTCCTTTTGTATGTAGCTATTGGATCTACTTACGCCTACATATTCGGAGCCTTACACCAACTGAAATTCAATGTTAGTATTTTATTTCTGTTTGATGGTGATTTTAAAGAAAGATTATTGTTCTGGTTGATTTTTTCATTAGGAAACACCAATTTGGCAAACATTTCTGAAGTCATGGAACGTGTTATACTGTTTATATGATTTTACAGTACTTAACCTTCTCTGTGCTATTGTTTTTGCTACAGCTCTAGCAAGTTTCATAATATTTGTTAAATATTTTGAGATTGCGCTACAAGGACTAACAGTCTATCAAGCAGATAAAGGACCCGGAGTAAACATACCCTATTCATATGACCTACTGAAGAATTTTTTGGGACCATTTCCAATTTGTAAAATTTTTATCCCATTTATGTCCTCCCACAAGATTTTTTATCAATTTGATCAAAGATTGAAGACGAAGTAATCTAATTTTCACGGAATAACAGTTTTCTGTAATTTCAGTAATTTAAATTCATCTGCCTCAGTACTATTTTGTCATTTTTTGAAGAATTTATTTATTTTAAAATGTTATATAAAATATATTCAACTTCTTCAAATGTATATCTTCTTCTTCAATTGGACAAATTTGAGCAACACTGAGGAAACAATCTAACAAAGTTAAAAAACAACCGTCAATTAATTTTTACTAGAGAAGTATTAATTATGAAATCTTACTACAAGCAGTCCAAGTGCAATGATAAACATTGTCCCCCAACGGAAACCTACAACATCATAAAGTACACCGGAAACGAATGGACCCACAGCATTTCCCAAAGAAAAAGTTGCGATGTAAAGACTCGAAACTAGGCCATAAGTATGACTATTATCTGGAAATCCATCTAGTCTGAAGTTAAAATATGAAAATAAGTAAATTAAGATACAATTTAACAACATTTATGTTTCATTTTATAAATTATATTTAAAAATTTACAATGCTGCTTTTAAAGCGTGGTGATAGGCTGTCATTACGGATCCTCCTATTCCAATGCCATGGAAGCTGAATGCAACGAACCCACACCAAGTCATTCTATTTTCCAAAAAAAAAAATTTTTTTTTTGTTTAAAATTTCGATTATTGTACTACAATTCACAAGTTTTAATTTAATTCAATACCTCTCTACAGGTAAGAATGGAAGTGGACCCAAAAATGAAAATCCAATAGCAATGAGTGCTGCACCTGCTACCATAATATTTGTTTTTGAAATCCATCCATGATCCGCGGCATAACCCCAGAATGGACAGATCAAAGTGTAAACGACTGTTCCTGCTGTAAACATTGCAGCCATCATTGTTGGAGTCAAGTAAGAATACTGAAATATAAACATATTGACTCAATAAAGTGTGTACCCATAATATTAAAGGTGATATTATACAGGTTGGTTGGCTGTAAGAAAACTTAAGGTGAGATGTAATCAAAAACAGTTTTTGGTACTAAGTTTGATGCAAAATTACTCACCAACTATCTAACTTTTAGCAATCAGAGTCAATAAACCGAATTTTACCCCACCCCGATCTTAGGAAAATTTTTATTAAAAAAAAAACAACCTTAAATAAAATTAGAGAAACAATCTAACGAAATGGCTAAACAAAAGTTTATTCCTATCGACGACAAGATTAAGATTTTCGTAAAATATTCTTTCTACATGTATTTTTGATGATTGATTTTATGTTAAGCATGCATTTGGAGTAGTAGTCGGTTACCTTGACTNAATTTTACCCCACCCCGATCTTAGGAAAATTTTTATTAAAAAAAAAACAACCTTAAATAAAATTAGAGAAACAATCTAACGAAATGGCTAAACAAAAGTTTATTCCTATCGACGACAAGATTAAGATTTTCGTAAAATATTCTTTCTACATGTATTTTTGATGATTGATTTTATGTTAAGCATGCATTTGGAGTAGTAGTCGGTTACCTTGACTTTGATATACAAGTTGCATAGATTTTGACGACCCCTGCTAACTTTTAAGGTGAAAATATCTCATGCAAAAAGCATTAATTGCTTTTACTTTACCAGTTCGAAGGTGGAGCTAAAAATTTTTGGTACCCTGTAGAAGTAGTAATTCACTTACTGAAACTTCTTTAACTTTTAGACCAATAGGTTAGCTATTACTAATTACTAATATGACCAATTAAAGTTATTAATTGAGAATATTTTAACTTACATGTAGTGCGGATGTGGCTGTAATGAATCCAATACTGGCGGATGTTGTAGACAAGCTGAATACTACAAGGAGTACTGTTGGAATCGTAAGTAATTTAAAAAAACCGGGGTTATGAATTCTTGGTGTTCCTTCTGAAGTCTCTTCGTCATGAATTAGATGAGTAGAAGAGCCATTTTTAAGCTCAACTTTAGGTGCAAAAAGAAAAATGGCAACAGCAGACACAATGATACAAGATCCAACAGTGACATAAACGTAAGTAAATCCTACAGCCTAAATAGAAAAAAAATTCCTATTAGTTTTCATCAATGTATATAAATACCTAACCATATAAAATGATTGTTGCTGAGTTACTTCTAAAAGTAATCCACATAAGATTGGACCAGCAACAGCACCAATTCCAAAGAATACTTCAAACATTGCCTATATATTCAAAGGAACAAATTTAAGAACGGATTGTTTCAGTTGGTTTGAATATTAATAAAAATTTAATTACAATGGATGTAGAAATTGAGTCAGGAGTTTCAATTGAATATATTGTGAATACAGCTGGATATAATCCACCATCAAAAAATCCAGTTAAAATTTTTACAAGGATTGAAAGGGCTACGAATAGCGTTCGATCCTCTATAAATGCTAAACAACTTTGTTTTAAATTATAGTAANCAAGGATTGAAAGGGCTACGAATAGCGTTCGATCCTCTATAAATGCTAAACAACTTTGTTTTAAATTATAGTAATTAGATAATTTATAAATCAATTGATTTCTGTTCAAGTGGATGCTATTCATACCCAAATAAAATTGCACATANCAAGGATTGAAAGGGCTACGAATAGCGTTCGATCCTCTATAAATGCTAAACAACTTTGTTTTAAATTATAGTAAATTAGATAATTTATAAATCAATTGATTTCTGTTCAAGTGGATGCTATTCATACCCAAATAAAATTGCACATANAAATTAGATAATTTATAAATCAATTGATTTCTGTTCAAGTGGATGCTATTCATACCCAAATAAAATTGCACATAATCCAATTCCAAAAAATGCCAAGTTGACAACCCTTTGTGGACCTATTGCATGCATCTAGAAAATTAAAAATCAATACAATATATATATTTATATATACAGTAAAGTTCGGCTATAGTGACTCCGGCTAT